>JAPPVO010002388.1:0-29350 GCA_030407325.1 Camellia japonica
AGACACACATAATGCTCTTGAAGTTCAATATTATTACAATATCTCGTTACATGATTACACATCAACAAACATGTCTGGATACTTCTCACGGACTTCCAACTCACGTTCCCAAGTGGCTTCCTCCACTCCGTGATGCTTCCACAAAACCTTTACCAAGGGAATGGTCTTGCCTCGCAAGACTTGATCCCGCCTATCCAAGACCCGAACCGGTCTCTCCTCATACGAGGCATCCTCATCTACCTCTAAATCGGTCCAATCCAACACATGGGACGGATCCGGCTCGTACTTCCGAAGCATACTAACATGAAACACGTCATGCACCCTGGACAACTGCGGTGGCAAAGCCAAATGATGAGCAACTTCCCCAACCCTCTCAAGGATCTCAAAGGGACCAATAAACTGAGGGGATAACTTCCCACTCTTCCCAAACCTCATCAAACCTCGTCTAGGTGATATTTTCAGAAAGACGTGATCACCTACCTCAAACGCCAAAGGTCTCCTCCTACGGTCGGCATAAGATTTCTGACGCCTTTGGGCTGTAACAAGCCTCCTACGGATAAGCTCAACCTTCTCCGTCGTTTCCGTCACTAACTCCAGACCCAACAAAGGTGCATCACCCACCTCGGCCCAACAAACTGGAGACCTACACGGTCGGCCATACAAGGCCTCAAACGGTGCCATACCGATACTAGATTGAAAACTGTTGTTGTAGGCAAACTCCACCAATGGCAAGTGCCTTTCCCACGTCCCACCAAAGTCAAGGACACAACCTCGAAGCATATCCTCAAGGATCTGAATAGTACGCTCGGACTGCCCGTCAGTCTGAGGATGATAAGCCGTACTGAAGGTCAACTTAGTGCCCAAGGCACTCTGCAAACTCTGCCACAACCTAACACTAAAACGAGGATCTCTATCTAAGACAATCGTTACTGGACCCCGTGCAACTTCACTATGTCCCAAATATATAAGTCGGCAAGATGATCTACCGAATCTCTCACGCGCATAGGGATAAAGTGCACCGACTTAGTCAACCGGTCTACAACCACCCAAATAGCATCACTACCCCGCTGAGTCCTCGAAAGACCTACAACGAAGTCCATAGTGACATGCTCCCATTTCCACTCGGCAATAGGCAAGGGTTGCAACAAACCCGCTAGCCTTTGATGCTCGACCTTCACTTGCTGACAAGTAAGACACTTAGACACGAAAACCGCCACATCTCTCTTCATTCCTCGCCACCAGAACTGGCGACCCAAATCCCGATACATTTTTGTGCCTCCCGGGTGCACCACAAGGCGTGAATGATGAAACTCTCGGAGTACCTCCTCTCGGCAAGTCTCCGGCACAAACAAACGGTCTCGGTATCTCACACTCAGGTCGGGATACACCGTCAAACCCTTCTTAACCTTCCCGCTGGAGATCTTCTCTCGGAGGGATTCTACCTCAAGGTCACCTCTCTGTGCCTCTAACACTCTAGTCACAAGTGTAGGCTGCGCAGCAACAGAAAACAAGGTCGTAGCCTCAACGGATTCGCCCAGTAGCAAATCAAACTCACCAAGTGCCCCCAACATCTCCCACTCCCGGATGGCTACACAAGCTACATCACTAATGGATTTCCTACTAAGGGCATCGACCACAACATTGGCCTTCCCCGGGTGATAGTGCAACTCGAAATCATAGTCCTCAATGAACTCCATCCACCTTCTCTGCCTCAAATTCAAGTCCCTCTGTGTAAACAGATACTTCAAACTCTTGTGGTCCGAGAACACCTCGAACCATTCGCCATAAAGGTAGTGCCTCCAAATCTTTAAGGCAAAGATCACTGCCGCTAACTCTAGATCGTGCGTAGGGTAATTCTTCTCGTGTACTTTTAACTGACGTGAGCCATAAGCTACCACTTTCCCCTCTTGCATCAACACACAACCCAAACCTTCTCGTGAGGCATCACAATAAACTGCATAACCCAAACCTCTCTCCGGAATAATTAAGACCGGAGCGGTGGTCAATCTAATCTTCAGTTCTTGAAACGACTTTTCACAAGTCTCACTCCATACGAATTTGACTCCTTTCCGAGTCAGTCTAGTCAACGGTGAAGCTAACATGGAGAAATCCTTCACAAACCAGCGGTAATACCCAGCTAATCCCAGAAAATTGCGGATCTCAAACACACTCTTAGGCTGTGCCCAGTCTTGCACTGCCTTAATCTTGGATGTATCAACAGACACCCCTTCCCCGGATACTACGTGGCCTAAGAACTTGACTTCTTCCAGCCAGAATTCACACTTTCCAAACTTGGCATACAGCCTATAGGCTCTAAGCAACTCAAGCACCATTCTCAAGTGTTCTTCGTGCTTCTCCTCAGAAGGCGAATAGATAAGAATGTCGTCCACGAAAACGACGACAAAACGATCTAAGAATTCTCGGAAGATCCGGTTCATCAAGTCCATAAAGGTTGCCGGTGCATTGGTGAGCCCAAATGGCATCACCAGAAACTCATAATGACCATACCGCGTACGGAATGCCATCTTCGGAATATCCTCCTCCCTGACCCTCAACTGGTGGTAACCCGATCTCAAGTCTATCTTAGAGAAAACGGGAACCCTTCAACTGGTCAAACAGATCATCTATACGGGGCATAGGGTACTTATTCTTAATCGTAGCCCGATTCAACTTTCGATAGTCGATACAAAGTCTCAAGGCACCATCTTTCTTTTTAGCAAAGAGGGCTGGTGCTCCCCATGGCGAAACACTACGGCGAACAAAGCCCTTATCCAGCAACTCCTGGAGCTGAATCTTCAACTCACTCAACTCGGCTGGGGCAAAACGGTAAGGTGTCATAGAAATTGGCGCTGTGCCGGGCACTAAATCAATAGAGAACTCTATCTCTCGGTGAGGTGGCAAATCTACAAGATCCTCGGGAAAAACATCCGAATACTCACAAACCACCATCGGCAACAAACCCGAGTCTCGTCACACTCACCACTCATAAAGCTAGCAAGTAAACCACTAAGCTCACTCCGCCCTCGCGGATCGTACCCCGGTGGCAAAACACTACCAACCAGTCCCCCAAGAAATGGAAACACTCCCCTCCCCGTCACAAACAAGTGACCCTCTGGCGGTAGCAGTCAATAACTGCCCGGTATGACGACAACCAGTCCATACCCAAAATAATATCAAAGCCTTCATGGGCATAACTACAAAAGGAAACAGAAGCCTATGATCGGCGACCTCTATATCACAACCTCTCTACCCGTGTTTCAAGATCAACTCACCCCCAACAGGTGACACAACACAATAGGAGATGCTAATAATGCCAACTCCAATTCCAACACAGATGCAAATGCAGCAGATACAAAAGAATGAGACGCACCCGTATCAATTAATACACTAGCAACCGAGTTGCAAAACAGAAAGATTACCTTTCACTACTGACGGAGCCGGTACTAGGCCCTGCACGGTGACAGCATACACGCGCCCTGTAGGCCCGTGATCCACTTGCTCACCTCTAGGAGCAAACGACTGATGCACAGACTGGGAAGACGAAGCTCCCGGGTTAGCCCTCGAGGCCTGCACAGACTGAGCTGGCTGATAACTTTGTGTCTGCCTAGAACCAGACGCCCTTGAAGTGGCACTTAACTGTGGGCAAAACCTCTTCAGGCCCATGTTGTCCACACTGATAACAAGACAAAGGCTGGCCCCTGCCCTGACCCTGACCCTGAGGTCTAGCTGAAGACGAAGCAGCTCGCTGACCCCCTCCCTTCTGCGGGCAAACCGAAGACTTGTGACCCAGCTGGCCACATGCAAAACAAGTCAAGCCTCCCTGACTACCTCTCCTAGAACCTGCACTCGGCACTGGAAAGGTCGATCTAGGCAAACCCCCTTGAGACTACTGAGGGTTGAAACCCTTCTGTCTCCTGCTATCACCCTGGCCCTCTTGGCTCCTCTTGGAGCCGCTATGCTTCTCCTTATCATCCTCCTGCATCATAATCTCCATATGAGCAGCAGCATCCACCAAACATTTATACTCCCGAATAAACGATCCTCCAACCCTCAACTTGAGCCCACGCCTCAATTTCCGCTCAAATTCAAAGCAACGACGTTCTTTGGATGCCACAAGTTCAGGTGCAAACCTGGACAGACTAGTAAAAGTAGCCTCAAACTCAGCCACTGATGAACCCTGCTTCTTAAGCCGACAAAACTGATCCCTCAGGTTCTCCCTAGCAGCCGAAGACAAGAACTTCTCCTGGAAGGCGGTCACAAAAGCCCCCCATGCACCACCCACATTGCCTTTCTCGTATTTCCACCATTGACCCGCATCTCCCTTCAATTGGAAGGATGCCAAGGTCACCTTTAAACCCCCGTCCTCGATGCCAAGCATCTCGAACGTCTTCTCCATCTGTTCCAGCCACTCGTCAGCCTTAAGTGGCTTCTTCGGATCTCCAACAAATTCGTCCGGGTTAGACCGAAAAAATTCCCTCTTCAAGAAAGAAGGCCCTGCCTCTGTAACCTGATGCTCAGCTCTGAGAATACCCAAAGCTCCCGCTATCTCCCGGGCCAAGGCACCCATAGCCTACTGACCCACTGGCTCGGCCACATTGGCCTGACCAACTCCCTCCTGCATTTCCGGAACTTCATCCGGTAAAGGCGCCTCCTGCCTCCTAGGCCTACCACGCCTACCACCTCGTCCTGACATCCTATTAAAGGTAACAAAGACGTTAGCACATTCATAAATGTGCTGAAACTAAACACCCACGTCCTAATGCATGGACAACTGTAATTCACTCCACGTAAGCACATAAACACATAAGCACTTACGAATTTCATTCCCGGATAATGACAGTCCCAAGGCGTTACTAGAGTTCCGGTTAGAAACAGCATTGATCAAGTGCTTTTCCAACAAGACTCACAGAAACCCAAGGATCCAATTGATATCCCAGAAATCAAATCCCATACCCAAAAAGTCACATAAGCATGTTATCACATAAGCATATAACATTACATCTAAGTCTCTCAATAAGCGAGACAAACCCATTGTGATACTAATCACTTCCCACGTACCCAAAGTATTCGAACCCGGTAAGCTCTGATACCAAGTTGTAACGCCCTAAAAAAAAAACATAAATCCCATCATTTTAGACATGCAATGGTATAAAGAAATCAACACCTTTCCATTCATCAGAGTAGTTCTTACAACAGTATTACATGTTAACAACAAAAGCAAATGCCCTACGGGCTTACAGCTTTCCAAGTTAACACTTGGTTACACAAAAGAAGAGTACTAACTCTATACAAAATAAGCCCTTGGCTTGATATACATGTAAAACAACAAAATAATCAAAAGAAAGTCTTCAACTCTCATATCCATCCAAGCTAAGTCCTTGGAGGTGGCATGCTACCTGTACGTGAAAGTAATGTCCCATATAGCGTGAGCCAACGCCCAGTAGAGATATGCTAAAAACAGTATGAGCAATAACTAAGACATTAGCAATTGATAAATGTTTAATTACCATAAATCAATTCATAACACATTTCCACTGTATGACCACTATGTTCATATTTCATTTCATTTTCCATTTCTCATCATTTTCTCAATTTACACCAACGGCTCAGAACCTGGCCAACCACTTATATGAGACAATGACTCATTTTAATCGCTTCCCGTTTTACAATAGATAAACACACTAGTTGTATCAACATCTCAACCGATAAGCATACAAGCCGTATCCACATTTCAACAGATAAGCATATTAGCTATATCAACACTTCCAAAGATAAGCATATGAGCTATATCAACACATTAACTAACAAGCATATGAGCTGTATCAGCGGAGTCCATCCCCTATCTTCTCCCAAACAACATCCGGTTTAGAGGTCCATCCCCCATCTTCCCCTAAACCGTGGAGTACATCCCCTATCTCCTCCACACACACACACAATGTATATACATATAAGTCATATACACAATCAATCAATACATAACGTTAATGTATTCTATCAACCGTCATACTCTATGACACGTCCAATTGATTAGTTTTAGTTTGCCTAATCATCATGCATTGTCTACAACAATCAAAACTACCCTCCACCGGTAGCCCAAGCAATTATTTCTAAACAGATAATAAAAGTTCCAACAGATAAGATATCAATGTTTTCAAAAGGGAGCGATTAATAAATCCAACTCCACCATTCTACCATATAATGAGCCAATTTCATTATTTCCAACTCAATTCCATATAACCACAATCTTCCCAAACTAATTATGCCAATTAACTTGCACAATAAATTAGGGTTTTCTACCCCATTTCCCAATGTTGACCCAATAGTCTACATATCAACAACCAACAACAATAACATTATTTTGAAACGTAAAGTACACATTTTTAGAATCAAAGTAACAAAACCCCTTTTCAACCTTTTCAAACCCTAACTCCCAAAATCAACTATTTAACAAAATGCCCAAAAATCTATGTCAAAACCCATAGTAGTGAGTAAGAATCCCTACCTCAAAAGATGAAACCCAACGAAGGAGATGAAGAAAATGAAGATGCTCCAAATCCCGAGATTCTTGGATCAAATGATAGCCCACGACGATCAACAACCTTTTTGTAAAGGCCAAAGGTTTGGAAACACTCTAGCTAGATCAACACTTAGAGAGAAGTGAAGAATTTAGAGAGAGAAGCTCTCAAATGGTGTTTTTGAAAAGTAAGAGAGAGAGTGTGAATGTAAAAAGTGATTTTAAAAAGCCTAACTGCCGACTGATATACGACATTCCCGCTCGAGCGGAAAACACAATGCTCGAGCGTCAAGAACAAAAAAACTAGGTCTGCTCGAGCGCAATAAGTCCCGCTCGAGCGCCAAGACACAAGAATAAAGTAAATCCGCTCGAGCGCGAAAACCAGTCCGCTCGAGCGCATATTTCCCCCTCCCAGAGCTTACTCCCAAAAAGTACTACCCGCTTGAGCGCCAACAAGCCCGTTCGAGCGAGACACGCTCGAGCGCAGGAAAACTCGCTCGAGCGTAGAAAACACACTTGCAGAAGTTTTGCAGGGACACAAAATACTGGAAGAGTGTAAACCCCGCTCAAGCGCAATAATACCCGCTCGAGCGGACCATCCAAAACTGTGCAACAACAATGGGAGCCAAAACTCTACCAACCTGAATTAACCAAGCCAACACATCCTAAAACCCAAACGAAGCGATTTAAAGGCGGGCAACAAGACAAGTACAACTAACAACTTCACGGAACCGAGTCCGGAATACAACTGAACAGTAAAGGGACAACCGAGATCGCTATAAAAGTGGTCCTAATGGACCATTGGCTTTTTTCTTTCAACCAGAAGCTCTTTCCTCAGCTTGTGAACTCTCTCTAGCTCACTTAGTAGCACTCTTAGATTTCTGGTTTGATCACTCAGATTGGAAAACACCATGTTTATGTCCACCACCTCTACAAAAGGATTCCCATTGACAACCATAACCCCTTTGTCCTTTTCAACATATTTCAGCATTCTTTTTTGAATCAAGTCATGCACACAGTTGCGAAAAGTTACACAATTATTAGTCGAATGTGTGAATGAATTATGCCATTTACAGTATTCTTTGCCAATTCTATCTTTTTCTTTTAGGATGCTATGGCCTGGGGACAGTGTTAAAAGTTTCTCAGCTAATAACTTATTGAACAAAGCATCTGCCTTTGATAAATCGAAGGAGTACTGTCGATGAATTATTTGCACATTTTTCTTAGCTGGCTCAATAGAAGGCATATTTACTGGTTTTTCTGCTTTTTTTAAGGCTTCACAAGTCATTAGTGTTTTGCCAATTACTTGAGCAATATCTATGTCTACTTCTGTCTCCAGCTCTATGTCCTAATAATATGTTCCTAGGGCAGCAACCCTCCTTTCCTGCTCTTTCCTAAGGATAGACTCATAACTAGTTGCCTTGGATGAAAGTTCAAACAAATCTCTAAATTCTATTCCTTCAAATTTCTTTCTTAATTCAAAGTCTAAGCCATGCTAGGCCAATATTATCACCTCTATCTTAGGCATATAAACATGGCACCTATTTCTAGCCTTTTTGAATCTATCGATATACTGTTTAGCAGATTCCCCCCTGTTTTTGCCTAAATTTGGCCAAATCCATCATCCTAATGTCCGACTCAGTCCTGTAAAATTGTGCATGGAACTTGCTTTCCATGTCTTGCCATGTGGGTATTAAGTTTTCTGGTAGGTTAATGAACCATGTGAAGGCCACTTTTGATAATGAGTGTAGGAAAAGCCTCAGTTTTTGGTTACCCGAATTAGCCTCTCTACATTGCATAGTAAACCTTCTTATGTGTTCTATGATTGATTGTCTCTCTTCTCCAGTGAATAAGGAGAATTTAGGCATTTTAAAGTTTCTGGGAAGAGGGGTTTTATCTATCCAATAAGGGAATGGCTTTCTGAACATTGGCCTGTTAGGCCTCCTAAGGCTTGGGCTATACATTTCTTGAATTATTTCTGTAATCTGATGTATGCTGATCTAGGTTAGTTCGAAACTTGGCTCCTCATGATAGGCGCCATACCTCATTCCTTCATTTACTTGTGGTTAAAAGTTTAGTGCAACAAATCCCTCATATAACTGGCAGTGCTGCTGTCGAGGTGGGTGCAGACCAATACCTTCCTCCTCAAAATGTTGTGGGGGTGATCCAAGTCCTCATTATGGCTCATAACTCCTAAAATCTTGTTCTTGGTATGCCTGCTACCTAGGTCTTTGGTTGCCCTTTGGTCTTGGGTTATCATAGTTTGGTTGCCTAAACCTTTGGTTACCAAAGTTGTATTGTCGTAGCCTTGGTTTGTCGACAGTAGGTTCCTCATATCCAGGAGCTCTAAATTGCCCCCCGGGCACAGGCCTCTGGTCAACAAAGTTATACTATCCTACTCTTGGTCTGTCGATGACAGGTTTCTCATACTCAGGGGTTCTTAAACTACCCCCCTAGCAAAGGCCCGACCATGTCGTGCATTGGTTCTTCCTATTCCAAGGGCCAATTCTACCCCCCTTGCTTATTATTCATTTCAAAGGTTAGATTATAGTGTGATTTCCTTTCCAAGGCCTCTCTTCGAGCAGCAAGCCTAGAAGGACCAGATTGCCCTCCATAATTGATGTTAATTTTAGTTTCTTTATATATCTGATTAGGGTTCATTTGAAACCTCTCTTGCTCCTCATCTTGGAGGGTTGGAGGCCTATAAAAAGAGGCAATACTCTAGTGAATTCTACATGCCTTAGGAGTTTGAAATTGTACCTTAGTCGCATGTGCTTCCACTTTGGCTAGTGATAGAGGACTAAAGGTAGGGATAAACCCTCCAAGCATTTTGAGCTTGGCACTCATACTTTCCGTGAGGTGTTCTGGTCTCATCTCGAAGGTATAGCCAAGCTGTGCAATCATTTCCTTTATCTATTCAACCGCCAGGCCATGGTAATGGCCTCCATTGGTTGCGTCCTAACCATCTTTTAATCCTACTCCATATCTAGCTATCACTGATTGGCTATTCATAATGACCTTCATGTCTTCCCCGAACTCATGAAAGCCAGTGGAGACACTTGTTTCCTCAGCAAGCCTCTTAATTGGATCCCCAAGAAGGCCTGATTCGTTAGCAACTTTTCTGTTGACGTTAGCAGTCTCAATTTTTTTGGTTTTCTTCTTTACCATTACTCCAAGTTAGAATGGTCCCACTGGGCGTGCCAATTTATGTTAGCAAAAATTCAGTTCAGGCCCAAACGACAGTGATTAATCAACAGGCTTCAACCAATTTTAATAAACACAAAAAGATTAGGATTTTGTGATTGAGTTCTATGTCTTAAACAGATTAAGAACTTCCCTGGAGATAATTAAGTAAAGAAGGATTTGAACATAAAAGAATATGTGTTTATTCAATTAAATTGTCACTTGCTATCAGTTATAAGAACCCAAACAAGAACAAAGAAAAGAAAAATACAACAATCGACAGAGAGAAAAGAAGTGGGGTTTGGAAAAAACTATTTCTAAACTACTACTAAAATGCATAAATTACAACTACTCCTAAATAATTTTCACGAATGTGATTTGAGGGTTGTTGATGATTATGATCTTCATTCCATCTCTATTTTATAGTTGACTCCTGGCTTGGCCTTTAATTCTATTTTTTCTTGATTCTCTGCCTCTCCTCATGCTTATCCCTCTTTTTTAGGAACTGTTTTTTTTTTTTTATTGTTTTGTGGATTCTCTGTTATCATCTTCTGTAGCCTTTTCCTTTCAGTCCCATTTTATGCTATGTCAACAATTTTAGCCATCCTTGCCACATTATCGCTATGACCTATCGATGGAAGATTCTAAAATTTAATACCAACAATATGGCTAAGATTATTTTATTTCATTGATTTTGCGTTTAGAGTTTTGTTTTTTTGTTTTGTTTTTTTTTTTTTTACTACTCAATCAAAAGGAAAGGAGGCACCGGGGAGACATGATCTGGGCAAGTTAGAATTTGTCTTCTACGTAATAAGGATATGTGTGTCATTCAAACTCAACTCAGCCTGAATTGATATCAACTTAGGCCTGTTGTGGGAAACAACAAAAAAAAATTAACTTATCAATTTTTTTTGTTTTTTTTTTTTAAGTGTGTAAAAAAATAAAGAGTTGATGTGATTTAAATAAGTCAATAATTTGGCTTTTTTCTATGTTCCCAAAAGAGGCCTTAATGTAGTCATTTCAAACTTGATTGTAAAATAACATTAAAGCCATGTTTATTTAGTTTTTGGGAACCTAAATAGTGTTTGGTTAGGAACATGAGTGAGGGGATTAACTATTCCCTTGGATTAGTAATCCCCCACGTGGTAGGACTAACAAAGTCATGAGAATGTTGGGATTAGAAAATTAGTAAATTTTTAAATGATTTTTAAGTAAAAAATATATTTTTTAGAACAAAAAAAAAATAATTGTAATATTAAAAAAAACTAAAAATTAAAAAATATTAATTTTATATCTTAATACTATCTATAGTATTACTAATCCGATAGTGTACAAACAAATACTATTTATCATGCATCTCCAACCTAATACCACCACACTAATAATCTCCCCACTCAATCCCACTGTACTCTTAATCTCCTCAATCCTATGGAGCCAAACAAATGTGGCCTAAAGTTTTTAGAGACTTAGGCCACGTTTGTTTGGTGGATTAAGTTGGATGGGATTGTTAGTGAGAGAATAGTTAATGAAGAGATTGTTAATGTGGGGATTGTTAGTGAGGCGATTAAATAAAAGTGTGTTTGTTTTGATGATAGTTTGGTAAATGGTTAGTGATGGATTGTTAAATTATTTTTATAAAAATAAATAAATAAATAAAAATTATTTATATATAAAAAAAAACTAAAACAAATATTAAAATAAACAGGTGCACATGATAAAAAAAATAATTTTTTTTATATATAAAATAGACTCAATCTACTCACCAATTTTCTAATCCTATCCAAAATCTAACCAAGCTAATCCCCCTCCTGAAGGGGATTACTAAGCCCCTCACACTGTTAATCTCCCTCCCAAATCATCACCAAACAAGGTATAGGTGGGACTCACACTCATACTAATCTAATCCGGCCCCTTACGCTGCTAAACAAACATGGCCTTAAGACTCAAACATAAAAATGAGATCGTATTTGAGGCCACGTTTGTTTGGCGGATTAGGTTGAGATGAGATTATTAGTGAAATGATGGTTAGTAAAAAAATTGTTAACGTGGGGATTGCTTAGTGAGGGGATTAAGTAAATTGTGACTGTTTTGATGATCGTGTGGGAGATGGTTAGTGATGGGATTGCTAAATTATTTCATATAAAATAAATAAATAAATTATTTCTATATTAAAAAAATAAAACAAATTAAAACAAACAGGTGTACTTGGTAAAAAAAAAATTAAAAAAGTAAAATTTGTATATAAAATATACTTAATCCACTCACTATTTTTCTAATTCCATCCAAAATTCACCCAAGCTAATCCTTTTACTGAGGGAGATTACTAAGCCCTCCACACTAGCAATCCTCCCTCTCAAATCAACACCAAACAAGCTGTGGGTGGGACCCACAACCATATCAATCTAGTACGGCCACCCACGCCAGCAAACAAACATAGCCAAACAATTAAGGCTTTCGACAATAAACTTCTTTTAAAATTTTCTTATAGGCCTTAGGCAATAGTCTAAGTGGCCTAATAGTTGAGTCACTTCTATTTTACTCGAATGAAATTAAAATAGAATGAGATAATCATTTCTTCTATAGAATTAGGAGAATTTTATTAGACACATACATACGATATACACCCTTAATGACGTCATTTTCTTTTTTAGTTATTACTAATTTTCTTCTTTAATTATGACATTATTTTGAGATATTTGATTATGACATTTTTTGTTTTTGGTTATGATTTTTTTTTAGTTATGACTCAGAAAGTATAAAATTATATCATTTTCTTCTATAATTATACGGTGCATATGATACACACCTCTTATACCATAGTCTTTCGGGAGATGTTACAATGTGCACCATAAAAAAGGTGCATATTATATGCCTTTCATAACTTTTTCACTACAAAAGTCATAACTTTTTTTCACTGAAAAATGTCATAACAAAATCTCAAAGTGTTATAACAAAAATCACAAAATGTCATAATATTATCTTCCTAACTTTAGGGTGCACATTATAAATTTACTATTCATAACTTTACTACAAAATGTCATAACACACATCACAAATAATCATAACGTTCATTATAAAAAATCATAACTTTTTACAATGTGTATCATTTGAAAGGGTGCACATATTATAAATTTCTCCTATTCTTTCCCATAGAGTTATAGTTCCCTAATAATGATTTTATTTGCAATGCATTTTCTATTAGTTTTTTTTTTTAGTAAACTAAATATGAGAATGAAAATTTTGAAGTTTAATCATTTCCAATATTTATGTCATGCAATTTTACAGACAATTTATAAAGTTTAATCTTTTAGTCTGCAGCTTTCTCACTAACATTCCCCTAATTTCTCTCTATCCAAACACATATATGCTCAAAATCCTTATTTTAAATGGTATAGAAAGAAAAATAGAACAAATAATAGAAAGTAAAGCTAATTGCAAACTATATATCCAGACAAAACTATACTTCAAACATGGTCTAAAACCTGCTTTCTATTGTAATAGTAGACATATGTTCCTTAGAGATCATAAGAAGATAACAAAATCGTAAGTTCACACATAGAAAGCGATTATCCTAAACAGTGAAAAAATCATACACCAAACAACAAGCATATATGAGTAGTCCTCTATCAACCAATTCAAGCATTTTCAATAGGTTCATTTGTATCTGCATACAGCATATTATTTCCATCCCACCTCAGCATCCTGTTCCTATGCGCAGATTTTGAATCAAATCCATAAGAAACTCAAAATTGAAGTATAACTAATAATATATATAAAATAAACATATGTGCACAGAATTGGTGAACGAAATGTACTTTTCTGTGCACGTAACAATGCTGTTGAAGTATAGCAGTGCTTGTTTGTTTCAAAACTTACCAATGCAGTACGAATCTTCCAATCAGAACTACAATTCTTTCCTATGGCACTCTGTAAGAGGGGTTAACTTGAGCCCACTAATTAATTAGGCCCAATCGAGGCCCAATCAGAAAGCCAACAAATTGTTGCCAAATGGGCCCAAGTGAATTCTATTAAGCGAGCCCATAAGAAAGCCAACAAATTGGGCCGAGCAAGACCCATCAAGCATATATCTTTAAAGAGAGTCTAACAAGCCCATCCGAGGAGGCTTAGATCATAAGGGCATCCGAGGAGGTTAACTGTTGTTTTCAGAAGAGATGAAACCCTCATGAGGAGATCCATTCTCTGAGGTATTGGCTTAGTCTTGAAAGGGTTCAGAACCACAAACCTAGAGACCTATTTGAGCTCAGACTCGAAAGGGTTCGGATCCACAAACCTAGAGATCTAAAGCACTTGGCTTCAAACAGATTCAAATGTAATCTAGAAGCCGCTCCATTAATGAGTCCTGGAATACTTGTGAACTTGGAGCTTTTCGGGATCTATGCACCAGAACCATGGGCGTAACGGAGTCCGAACAAAGAATCTGATCCCAAGGACAGTGAGTGGAGATAAATTCACTCTTTGGTTAAACTAGCCTATACTTGTGTCGAGGTGGCACGATCTAGGGGGTCCCTAAGACTTGGCAATATTTGCGGCAAGGCGTTCTCTTGAACTACCTCTGACCCTTCTGTGGCAGGACGTCTTCTGGGACTACCCATGACCCTTTGGGATCATTGGGGATCATTAGGTAGGTGTGACTAAGAAGAAGGATTCACCGAGAGGTTGATCTCCTCTTCGAGGGTTTTCTTCATCCTCGGAGAGGTCACCTCCTCGGACAAGGTAGTTGGAGAGAATATTCCCCATGTGCCTTGCACATGGGCCCCATCCTACATCATAAGGTGCCTATAAATAGCACCCACTCATAGCTTTACAAGGGGTGGATTTTGGAGAGAGAACTCTTGGAAAAGAACTAATTTCCCTTCTTCATTATCAACCTTGAGAGTGAAAGTGGGAGATCCATGGGAGAGCCTTGTGTAGACGTCCCCGAACGCCCCGGGAGGGTTAGGTCCCGTTCTGTTCATATTGGGGTCACTACAGTTCAAGGACTCAAATGTCACGGTTCTTAATCTTGAAACCAAAGAGTCCAAATCCGGCAAATCGTTTTGAAAACAGATTTTTTGAAAGAAGTGCCAAACATGGACTGCTTCGCCAGATACACAGTCGCCACCTAAATGTTTTTTTAATGGGAAATTTGGAGGAAACCCTGACTCGGTGCCAAAGGCCACGTGTCCGTCATCACCAAAGTTACCTCGGCTCGGGAACTTGGGTACGATTGGGGAAGGTCACTTCGTGAGCACCCCGCTCGCCCGGTCAAAGACCGGCCTCTACTAACCATGATATCTATTTTGAAAACATTGTATGTTTTATTCCGATTATTAGCCTAGGTTACTATGTGATGCTCGCAGCAAAAAATATAGCTGGGCCGCCTGAATTGGAACAAAATATTTCATGTTTGCTTGTTTGAAAATGGTTTGATGGTGCTACCCGCAGGTAGGCTAAGACGCGGATTTGCCACCCTCAGGTGGGTTTAGAAAACATGATTTTGCCACTATCTAGTGGGCTTAAAACAAACATTCAACGCATTGTCCCAATTCAAGTAACTCAGCCTCCACCCACAGGCATTCAAGGCAGTTGTATCACATAAGCACATAGCCTCATTCAAGCATGCTATTCATGGCAACACTCACACGCATGCAAGGATGCTAAAGCGTAAAACTCACTGAGTACTCCAAGCCAAAAACAAAAGCTAATTAGAAATCATGCATGATCCTAACTATACAGAAATGCCTAATGCAACGCATGCAATAATGCAACTATAGCAGGCTCGGCTATTCTAAGATGGCATGTGGAATGCTACAACTAACACGTATTCAATTTGGAATTGAAATACAAATGCAGTTTGTATGATGCGCCGAGCCCGATGCGTGCAAAACAGATGAATGATGCAAACATGCTGTCATACTGTATGCTAAATGAAATATGCCCTAATCTAACCATCATAAGCAGGTAAATAAAAGGGAAGAAAGACGTGGGGTTGGAAGACATACATCACACTCACCCACACTTATTACAGTTATGCCCTCGCGCAGAGGGTCCGAATAAATAATAATACAGTCCGAATAAAAGAATAATACAGATTTCTAATTAATTAACAAATTAACTAAGAAAGCGGTAGACTGGCATGCAAGCCAGCGGCTACCTTGCTTCTGATGAATGATGTATGCCGGA
Source organism: Camellia japonica (assembly GCA_030407325.1). Lineage (NCBI taxonomy): Eukaryota > Viridiplantae > Streptophyta > Magnoliopsida > Ericales > Theaceae > Camellia > Camellia japonica. The sequence continues at coordinate 15,881 of JAPPVO010002388.1, forward strand.
TTGCCTTGGCGTAGAAATCCACTGGGATGCCCAATTTAGCCTCTGTTTGCAATGTTTCTCGAAATGCGCGCCAGACTCCGAAAAGTTGCTGATTCCTTATTTTGCTGCAACAGAGAGCAGGAAAAGGGCATAGCAATGTATTTCACAAATATATGCATGCCTCGATCCTCGTGCCACCAATCACGCATATCGATGCATGATGGCCGAGGAATCGGATTGCACAACTCAATATAGGGTGCAATGCAGATGAATGCTACAACAAAACCTAACTCCATCATGGGTAATCCGGAGTGTCGGTGACTGGGGAATTGAGACTCGTTCCATCACTCGGAGTACGAAACGTGCCTTGTTTCCCGTGCCCGGGCTAACTCCTATCCCGAACTCGATGCAATATGCATAATATGCATGAAATGCAACTAAGATACAATCCTAGCATGCACAATGCTATGAAAATGAGATGCCTCGAAATGCGTGCACGCGGGCACGCAAACCGAGGCGATGCATTAAAGCATGAAATGACATGAAATATGACAACAATGAGACTAAAATGAGATGTCTCGAAATGCGTGCCCACGGGCGCGCAAATCGAAAAAATGGCATACGGGATGCAATGAAGCGAAAATGGCATACAGAATGCAAAATGGGCTTATACCAACATGAGAGAGCCTCAGCCACTCTCATACGGGAGGCCGTCGGATGAAAATGAGATGCCTCGAAATGCGTGCCCACGGGCGCGCAAACCGAGGCGATGCATTAAAGCATGAAATGACATGCAAATGCAATGATGGGCTTACACCAACATGAGAGGGCCTCAGCCACACTCACACGGGATGCCGTCGGATAAAAAATGAGGTGCCTCGAAATGCGTGCCCACGGGCGCGCAAACCGAGGCGATGATATAAATGAAATGTAGCATATGGCATATGGAAAATGTAAATTTCAGCAGCCAAAATGATGCAAAAACAGTCCCCGAATTATAGCAAAATTACACCCGATGCCCGAAATGCAATGTTATGCACCCGAAATGGCCTACAGCTATGCCAAACATGCACAATATGGACACGACATGTAAAGTCAGATGATAGGCAGCCCCTAAATTAGCATTTTTACAGTACAAAGAATGGCCAAACAACAATCACAAGTATGGCAAAAATAGCATGCAAAAATGGGGGAAAAGAGGGGAATAATGAAGCAAGTGATATGTACAATGCTCAAACTGAAAAATACAGTTCTACAACATTGAATAGTGACAAAAAATATGCACATTTACAGTAGATTATATCTCCCAATTCAGTATGTAGATATGCTTAACATAGCATGCAAAATAATGAGCCTACAAAGGCTATAACATGAGGTAGCAAAAGGATGAACCAAACAGTCTTGGACCCTTGACAAAACATGAATAATGGGTCATTTTAAGACACTTTCTAAGCCTGATGAAGGCTGAAAACAGAAGCCAAGAAAGCCTAACAAAGCATGCAATTTTACGGAATCAAAGATGGTATTACATGAAGTACCAAAAGCATGCACCAAATGGCCTAAGACCCTTAACAAAACATGACAAGAAGGCCAAAAATAAGACTCTTTCCTAGCCTGATGAAGGCTCAAAAACAGAAGCATGGTGAGCTAGCAAGACATGCAAAATGGGGTCAAAGAGAGATATAAAGGCAAGTATAACATGGAGACCCCAAACAAAGTTGATCCCTTCTACAATATTGTATAGGGACACAAAATAAGCTCACTCACAGTTAATGGCATGCTCAAAATCAGACTTCAAATAGGCTAAAGAAACCATGCAATTTTACGGTAAATTGGAAGAATTACAAAGAAAGTGCATGATAGAGAGGCCAAACAAGGTTGAGCCCTTCTTCAATGTTGAAGAGGGACTCAAAATAGGCCCACTCACAGTATATTTCATGCTCGAAAACAGATCACTCATGAGCTAAAAATAGCATGCAAAATATTGGCATAAGAGGTGATATTGAAGGAAGAGCATGATAGAGATGCCAAATAGGGTTGAGCCCTTCTACAATGTTGTAGAGGGGCTCAAAATAAGCACAAAATCAGTAGGGGTCAGAGCCCAAATCAGAAAGCAAATAGGGTAAAGAATTGATTCAAAATTGTGCTAGAAAAAGGGAATTAGTGACTTACCCTTGAAGATCTAAGTTTTGTGGCTTCTTGGCTTCAATTTGTTGCTTCTTAGCCTTTGAAAAACCCTCCTTTGCTGCTGGAATGGAGGTGGTGATGGTGGTGCTTAGGGTTGATGAAGGAATGAACTAGAACCTTGAAGCTTTTTAGGGTTTTTTGGCTATGGAAATGGAGGTTTTGGGAGAGAGGCTCTTGAGATCAAATGTTGTAACCCTAACAAAGGAGCTGTCCAGCCCCTTAAATGGATCAAAAAGGGTGTAAAAGGGGAGGGAAATGCATCCAAGCTTTCCCTCCCAAAATATCCCCCGGAGGACAGGGATATTTTGAAGAGCAGCTGGACAGCTGTCAAGGGTTCAAAAGCAGAAAGCTGGCCGGCCAGGCACTTTTCTTGAAGATGGCCGGGCGGCCACCCCACTGGTCGGCCAGCCACTCCCCATGGCCGGCCGGCCATGGCCAAAAATGAAGTCAAAAATTAATGGCCGGCCGTCATACCTTGGTGTCCTCCCAGGTGTGTAGAACAAGGTTCCAAGGTTGGAATTGGGCAACTCTGAAGCAGGAGTCACAACATTGCATTTGAAAGAGAGGCTCAAAAATGAAAATAACAATTACTGGCCGGCCATCACTTTTTAGGGTCCTCCCATGTGCCCTCATCACAAATATGTAGTTTTGGTTGGAAGAAAATGGCCTAGGGTGTTCAACATTAGCCCGGAAGTGAGAAAAACGGGCGCCGGAGGAGCGAAACTGGTTATCTGAGATAATTGCTGGCCTCCGCCCTCCAGTGATCTTCCTGATGCTAAAACAGAGGTACCTGCCAAAATTGAACAAAAACTAATGCAAAATGAATGCTCGGGGCCAAACCGCGAGGTTCGGGGCCCGAAAACCGGCTGTAAGCACCGAAAATGGCATTCAGCCGCGAAGTGGGTATCTGAGACCCCAGTGTCCTCGTTATGATAAAACAGAGGCACTTGCCAAAAATGAACAGAAATCGATGCAAAATGAATGCTCGGGGCCAAACCGCGAGGTTCGGGGCCCGAAAACCGGCTGTAAGCACTGAAAGTGCATTCAGCCACGAAGTGGGTATCTAAGACCCCAGTGTGCCTCGTTATGATAAAACAGAGGTACCTGCCAAGAACCGGAGGAATCGGAGACGGTTGGGCGGTCCCGAACCGAGGCACACGGCTTGACGGCTCCGAAAATTGGGAACCGGGCTCCGAAATGAGCAAAATGGCCTACGGCCACGAAATGTAGCCCACGGCCACTGAGAGATATTCTACAGGACTACTCCCTTCCCTCAGGAAAGAAAACAGAGAAAATCGAGTCTGGTTCGCAAACCGAGGCAAGGCACAGAAGAGGATTCGGAAGTCCGGAGGCAGGGCGCACGGCCGCGACTCTGAGACTTCTGAATGAGCACAGTATGCAACATCACCAAGCGCTCAATCGGTGACGTCTGAGTCTTAAGGTTGGTCAAAAATGGGGTGTCTACACCTTGCCATTATTCTCTCCCTAACTACTTTGCCTTCTTCTTCACCCAGTCTCTTATCTCCATCATCTCTTTGCTTTTGTGTTCTTAGTTATGATTATTGGAGAATCTAAGCTTCTTATCATTTTCAAGAGAATTCAAATTTTTCTTCAAAGATTTTCGAAGATTTTCGAATTTTCCAACAATGTTCTTGAACCCTTTCATACACACTCCAACCTAAGCATATATATAGTTGCATTTTGTTGGAAGATTTTTAGTCAATATGTAAGAATAGATAAATATAGAATCTCAAAAATGGTAGAAACTTTTGTGATTCTTACAAATTTCCAACCCAAAAGCTCTTTGCAACCATTACAGTGAATATCAGCAACCATGTTAGCACACTACATTTAATAATGTGCTTCGCCAGTAACATCCACATTGACTCTGCAAAACACGAAAGCAAATGCAATGCAGATTAGCAAGAAGATGCTGAAATTGGTCATTGTTGAATTTAAAATTCTTGGTAATAGGAAGTCCAAATTGCATTTGTTGTGATGATCGCTAATCTCAAATCAGAACTCAGAACCATCTCTACCCACCAAAGAAGTTTCATAGAATTGTATTAATGATGATTAACTTACACATTTGCAAAGATACCCGCGTCATCAATCATTACATTCTGGAAAGCAGATTGAAACAGCAATTAGAACATAGACTTGCTTTCTACTTTTAAAATTTTTTTTAAAAAAAAAGGTAAATATGTTTATATGAAATCACCGTATGCTAAAAGCAATATATATTTTTATATGCACAGATATATACAGATTTTTCTTGCAATCTAATTCAAGCTAATATGAGTATAAATTAGATATATTATTGGTTCAAAACTCACACACTGACCCATCTTTGTGGTGCTTTAGATTGTGTTTGTATCTGGAGTTTGTGAAGTGATTTGCATAAGGAAATCACTTCCCTTTTCTTTTTCGTCTACAAATCTTTAACAAATTATTTATTATTGGTTCAAAATGCACGCAGACCCGTCTTGGTCTCCAAAAAATTCAGAATCAGTATATGGGTGTATAATTGTTCTTCAATGCAGTAGTAACAAACAAGAACTTTTGATAATTCCATAATCAAATAAGCCTTATACTACAACATTTTTTGAATAACATCATAAAAAGAATTGATTTGAACAACTCTAGCAACAACAACATGGAAAATCTTGCGAATTTAGATGACATTGTGATGGTTCTGTTATTCTTAACAAGCACATGTGAGAGAGAGAGAGAGAGAGAGAGAGAGAGAGAGAGAGATTTTATTGCGAAGTTACGCATAAAATTTTTGGTCAAGAGAAGGTGGGTACTGCATTGACGGCAGAGGTAGAAATGGACGTCTGGAGTTTGACCGAATGTAGCCATCAGTGTATCAGATGACGATGGGCACTCTAAGAAATTATATATCTGTACATATAAAAACATAACCATCCCGAGTGCTAAATCCCAACAAAAAGTAGCATCAAATGCAATGATGAAACCCCAAGAAACAGCTAAAAAGGCATTTTCCGAAACCCCAGACTGAAGAAAAAAAAAAGAAAAAAGAAGCAATACCCAAACCCCCATAACCAATGCCTATGGCAACAAGGCAAACTAAGCCTACACCACACATGTTTGCTCATATGTTGCCTCATTTGCTTATTTATAATTTTCACTTTCAAGTGTTTTTTTTTTTTTGTTTTTTTGATTAGAACTTTCAAGTTGAATAAATGCCTATTCTAGAACTTTTGAACTGATTTTATTAACCTCAATTCAATATGTGATTCTTCTAGAAAATCAAATAAAAACCTCAAATGTGTAAAAGCTCAATTCAATAATAAAAATTTCTTTGCACCCTTTATTTGGAAGTTGTTATACAAATGTTTCATGCTATATGACTTCAAGAGCTGTATACACTACAGTAAATTTGACTTTTAGCAGCGTTTCAAAAACGCCGCTATAGATTAAAAAACGCCGCAATAAGTTTTGCAACGTTTAATATTTTCGTCGTAGATACGGCCGCTGCAATAGCTTAGTGGCGTTTCAAAAGCGTCGCTAAAAACATTATGCGGTGTTTTTTTAAAACGTCGCAAAATCTTTAACAACATCTACTTTTCCATCACAATTAACATATGATGTAATGATGACATCATTCAGTGGCGTTTTTTTAAAAAATGCCACCTTTTTTCATTTTTAATACTTACCTCAGATGTGATATCATGATGACAACATTTAGTGACATTTTCTTCAAAAAACACCATTTTTTTTAAGAATACAACCCAATTAATTGAGAATTTAACTAGGAATAGAGATAGAGATTGAGATTGAGAATTTATATAAATTTAACTAGGAACAGAGATTGAGAATTAACTGATAATTAATATAAAATAACACAGATTGGCTCAAATTTAAATTACAATGCCAAATTGAAAACCATAAAAATTCTAGTTTATCTCCTTATATATTTAACCCTACAACTTTCCAAATCTCAATCATATACTGTCGAACATTTTGAATTTTCTTCAAATCACCCCCTCATTTTGTTATTTAGTGCAAACCTTCAAATCTTTACTTCGTAACCAACAAAAGTCAGTTTGTTGACACTATAACAGCCTGTTCAAAAATAAAATGAAAATGTGAGCACACCCGATCAACAGATAAACAAACTTACAAAAAAAAAAAAAAAAGGCAACATTGAGTTTTGATCAGTTCAATTATAAAGCCTGCACCCAAATTTGCAAATTCAGATCCAGAGAGAAGAAATAGTCAGCAAGATTATACAAGTTACTCATTCATGGGCCAACGCTTATTTAAGGAACAAGCAGGCCAATTTTAGAAATTACACTGCAGAGTGGAACATCACCAATTTCTCTCTCCCTTGAGATGATATCCCCAAATTTGACCTCACAAAATAAGTGAAGAAAACAGCAAATTAAGTCAGAAGAAGAAGGAAAACCAGCAGAAATAACCAGGAAGAAATAGATTCCCCTTAAGCTCATTATTAAACCTGGATTACAAAATGAGAATAGGGAGGATGAAAACCAAATAGATGTTTGTAGTAAATAATCAATCATGACAGAGTGAAGACAAATGAGAGATTAAGAAACAAAAAGGAAAAAGATGAAATGTATCAGACCAGAGCAGGTGTAGATTAAGAGATAATAACCCACTCAATCTAATGATTGACATTTAACGTAGCACCAGATTATCATGGTAAATGGTCCAGAGGAATCATGAATGTCAGGAAGCACCAGATTATCATCAGTGAATCATAAATTCACTTATCAAGATACTATTATACCAGTCTATCCAAAAAAAAAAAAAACAACAACAATAGATTAGCAAAATTTCCCAATCTCTCAATACAAAAGAGGCGATTCAGAATAGTCTAATCCACACCTGTTTGAGTTTTCTTGGAACAGAAAAGCCTATCATTTCATTGGCTGGTTTCTAGCCAAGTACTGGTGAGAACGATTTTTGCAGAGGAAAGCTCTTCCGGTGCTGATGGTAGTGGTTCAACAATGAAGACGGCATCGACAGCGTTGGATTAGGCGGCAACATCCTCACCGCACCACCACTGTCGGCAGCGGTGATGACTCTATCGTCATCGTCATCATTCATGCTCTCCTCTGAACTGTCCTCACCACTATCTTCTCTATTGTTCCCGTAAATCAACCTATCTCCTCTCCTCCTCTTGCTCCAACTCGTCCGATCTCGGTCTCGGTCCTATCTCGATCCCCATGATCTCGATCCTTCTTCACTCAACTAGTCCATCTTCCTCTGCAAAATTATCAGAATCAGAATCAAGAAAAACAAAATACCGTTAAGAAATTTCAACCAAATTGACTCAAGAATCGATGGATTTAGAATTAAATCTGAACAAATAATCGAAATTGAACAGGTGAATCTCTCAAGGAGAATGAGGAGAGACACAGAAAACCCTAGATCTAGAGCAGTGAGAGAAAACGATAAGAGAGAGACACAAAAAACCCTAGATCTAGGACAGTGAGAGAAAACGATGAGAGAGAGAGAAATGGAGATAGAAAACAAAATGAAGGAAAAGAAATGGATGCTGAGGAGACGGAGCACCGTTATAAGAGTGAATGCGGGTTTATAAATGTAACGCCCTCAAAATTCAACAGGGTTTCATCTTTTATTACCATTACTTCCAATTCAACTGGAATAACAATTCAAGTTAGACCTAATCATAACAAATACAGATAGTGGTATTGTATCATTCACAATCAATTCACTTCCATACTTCCCAACTGATACACATTTTAGTGATGTATCATATTCATAATAAATAGAAATATTTCTATTAAACAATAAGCACACATAAGAGTGATGCTACTGGAGTCCATCCCCTATCTCCTCCCAATAAATCCGGTTTAGAGGTCCATCCCCTATCTTCCCCTAAACCGTGGAGTTCATCCCCTATCTCCTCCAAATAAAAATGCATATGCAATGAAACACACAATTGCCATATACAACACATAATCAATACAAGTAATGTTCTGTATTAATTCAACAGTCAACATAGGTGACATAATTTCAGTTATACCTAAGCCGCATGCAAGGTCTACAACAATCAATGGCTATCCTCCACCGATAGCCCAAAACAGTTATTTCTAAACAAGAAATAAATATAACAATGAATGTAAATTTAACATTCTCAATTCTATGAATTAAACCAAATTCCACATTATTCCTTTAATTAATTATACAAATTAATCTAAACCAAACCCTAAGGTTTCTTCCAAAATTACCAAACTACCCCACATACCAAAATTACCAAACTACCCCCCCACATACCAAAATACTAACACTTATGATTAAAGCGTATAAATGGAGTAGGAAATCCCTACCTCGAATATATAACTCAGAAAGAAGAAGAAGGAGATGATACCCAAACTTCAAAGTGCTCCAAACCACGAATTTCTCAGATTAAAAGAAAGCCCTCACTCCCCTCTATCTTATTTGTAAAGCAACTAGGGCAAAAACCCACCCTAACTAGATCAAACCTAGGAGAGAAGGTGTTTAGAGAAAGAGAGAACTCAGAAATTAGGGTTTTTGGATCAAAAGGGGCTGAAAAACTGTTTTAAAATACGCTGCTGCGTATTTATACCTGATAGGCTCGCTCGAGCGAAGACCTGGTCGCTCGAGCGACCAGACACAGAAAATCCTCGCCCGAGCCAAGAAAGGCTCGCTCGAGCGAAGAACTAACAGTTCGCTCGAGCGAAGAGAAACTCGCTCGAGCCAGCTAACACTGCTCTCAGGTCTAGCACTGGACGCAATCCTCGCTCGAGCCAAGAAATGCTCGCTCGAGCGACGGACCAAAAACAAAGGCCTCGCTCGAGCGAAGATAAGCTCGCTCGAGCGACCAAGCCAAAAACTGAACATCAACTATTGGTTTTTAAACCCAACTAACCTGCAATTAACCTGCCCAACATATTCCACAACTCACAACTGAAGAATTACAAGACAACAACAACAACAATATGATAATGGAATCTACGGAACTTAAGTCCGGAAACACTAATCAAATGGGAAAAGACCGGGGTCGCTATAACCTCCCCCCTTAAAAGAATTTCGTCCCCGAAATTAAGCATAAGTTTGTAAAAACAAGTTTTTTTTCTCAATTCCCAATGATATCATAAAGCAATAAACAACATCTTGACCCAATACCGGTCACTTCATCTCTAATCAAGAGGCATCTCATAATATGTATAAATCAACATATATTCAACTTGCATCAATATTATGCATTAATCTTTTCAATGTTAACAATTTCCATATCATATTCAATCTCATGATATAATTAACACATTCAATATATTAATGTTATACTCCACTTCCGTAAAAAGGCAAGTTTCAAAATGTTAACATTAAACCAAAACATTCTCAATGTTTTCCCAACTTAAGACATATATATATATAAAGCTCTTAAGTTCAACAATATTACATAATCTAAATACAAGATTACAAATCAGTAAACAAGTCCGGGTATTTCTCACGGACTTCCAACTCACGTTCCCAAGTGGCTTCCTCCACTCCGTGATGCTTCCACAAAACCTTCACCAAAGGGATGGTCTTGCCACGCAGGACTTGATCCCGCCTATCCAAAACTCGAATCGGTCTCTCCTCATACGAGACATCCTCATCAACAACTAAATCAGTCCAATCCAGTACATGTGACGGATCTGGCTCATACTTCCGAAGCATACTCACATGAAACACATCATGAACTCCGGATAACTGCGGTGGCAAAGCTAAACGATAAGCAGCCTCGCCAATCCTCTCAAGGATCTCAAAAGGCCCAATAAACCGAGGGGACAACTTCCCGCTCTTCCCAAACCTCATCAAACCCCGCTTAGGTGATATCTTCAAAAAGACATGATCACCCACCTCAAATACCAAAGGTCTCCTCCTACGGTCAGCATAAGATTTCTGACGACTCTGTGCTGTAACAAGCCTCTTACGGATAAGCTCAACTTTCTCCGTCGTTTCCCTCACCAACTCCGGACCCAACAAAGGTGCATCACCCACCTCGGCCCAACAAACAGGAGATCTACACGGTCGGCCGTACAAGGCCTCAAACGGTGCCATACCGATACTAGACTGAAAACTGTTGTTGTAGGCAAACTCCACTAATGGTAAGTGCCTCTCCCACGACCCACTAAAGTCGAGAACACAACCCCGAAGCATATCCTCAAGGATCTGAATAGTACGCTCGGGCTGCCCGTCAGTCTGAGGATGGTAAGCCGTGCTAAGGGTCAACTTAGTGCCTAAAGCACTCTGCAAACTCTGCCACAACCTGGCAGTGAAACGAGGATCTCTATCTGAGACGATCGTCACTGGGACCCCGTGCAACCTCACTATGTCCCGGATATACAAGTCAGCAAGATGATCTACTGAATCTCTAACACGCATAGGAATGAAGTGCGCCGACTTTGTCAACCGGTCTACAACCACCCAAATAGCATCACTACCCCGCTGAGTCCTCGGAAGACCCACAACGAAGTCCATAGTGACATGCTCCCACTTCCACTCGGCAATAGGCAAGGGTTGCAACAAACCCGCTGGCCTCTGATGTTCGGCCTTCACTTGCTGACAAGTAAGGCACCTAGATACGAAAGCTGCCACATCTCTCTTCATACCCCGCCACCAGAACTGGCGACCCAAATCCCGATACATCTTAGTACCTCCCGGATGCACCGCAAGGCGCGAATGATGAAACTCTCGGAGTACTTCCTCACGGCAAGACTCCGGCACAAACAAACGGTCTCGGTATCTCACACTCAGGTCGGGATACACCGTCAAACCCTTCTCAACCTTCCCATTAGAAATCTTCCCTCGGAGAGATTCTACCTCAAGATCACCCCTCTGAGCCTCTAACACTCGAGTCACAAGTGTAGGCTGTGCAACAACAGAAAACAAGGCCGCAGCCTCTACGGATTCGCCCAGATGCAAATCAAACTCCCCAACTGTACCCAACATCTCCCACTCCCGGATGGCTATACTAGCTAAGTCACCAACAGATTTCCTGCTAAGGGCGTCGGCCACAACATTGGCCTTCCCCGGATGATAGTGCAACTCGAAGTCATAATCCTCAATGAACTCCATCCACCTCCTCTGCCTCAAATTCAAGTCTTTCTGTGTAAACAGATATTTCAGACTCTTATGATCCGAGAATACCTCGAATTTCTCACCATAAAGATAGTGCCTCCAAATCTTCAAGGCAAAAATCACAGCTGCTAATTCTAAATCATGCGGTAGGGTAATTCTTCTCGTGAATTTTCAACTGACGTGAGCCATAGGCAACCACTTTCCCCTCTTGCATCAACACACAACCCAGACCCTCTCGTGAGGCATCACAATAGACTGCATAACCCAACCTCTCTCCGGAATAATCAAAACCGGAGCGGTGGTCAATCTAACCTTCAACTCCTGAAACGACTTTTCACAAGTCTCACCCCATACAAATTTGACTCCCTTCCGAGTCAATCTAGTCAACGGTGAAGCTAACCTGGAGAAATCCTTCACAAATCGACGGTAATACCCAGCTAATCCCAGAAAACTGCGGATCTCAAACACACTCTTAGGCTGTGCCCAATCTTGCACTGCCTCAGTCTTGGATGTATCAACAGACACCCCTTCCCCCGAAACTACATGGCCTAAGAACTTCACCTCTTCTAGCCAAAACTCACACTTCCAAACTTAGCATAAAGCTTATGGGCTCTAAGTAACTCTAGCACCACTCTCAAGTGTGCCTCGTGCTCCTCCTCTGAAGGTGAATAAATCAAAATGTCGTCCACAAAGACGACCACAAAACGATCCAAAAATTCCCGGAAGATCCGGTTCATCAAATCCATAAACACTGCCGGTGCATTGGTGAGCCCGAATGGCATCACCAGAAACTCATAATGGCCATACCGCGTACGGAATGCCGTCTTCGGAATATCCTCCTCCCTGACTCTCAACTGATGATAACCCGATCTCAAATCTATCTTAGAGAAACAACGGGAACCCTTCAACTGGTCAACAAATCATCAATACGGGGCATAGGATACTTATTCTTAACTGTAGCCCGATTCAACTTTCTGTAATCAATACACAGTCTCAAAGCACCACCTTTCTTCTTAGCAAAGAGGGCCGGTGCTCCCCACGGCGAAACACTAGGACGGATATAGCCCTTATCTAACAACTCCTGGAGTTGATTCTTCAACTCAACTAACTCGGCTGGGGCAAAACGGTAAGGTGCCATAGAAATCGGCGCCGTGCCGGGCACTAAATCAATGGAGAACTCAATCTCTCGCTGAGGTGGCAAACTAACAAGATCCTCGGGAAAAACGTCCGAATACTCGCAAACCACCCTCGGCAACACAATCTGGGTCTCATCACCCTCACTAATCGAAAGACTAGCCAGTAGACCACTAAGCTCACTCCGCCCTCGCGGATCATACCCCGGTGGCAAAACACTACTAACTCGGTCTCCCAGAAAACGAAAACACTCCCCGTTCACGGTACAACAAGTGACCCTTTGACAGTAGCAATCAATAACTGCCCGGTATGACGACAACCAGTCCATACCCAAAATAACATCAAAGCCCTTCATGGGCATAACTACAAAAGAGAAAGGGATTCTATGATCATCGACCTCTATATCACAACCCTAACTCCTTGTTTCAAAATCAACTCACCCCCAAGAGGCGACACTACACAAATAGGAGATGCTAACTGAGCTAACTCCAACTCCAAAATAGATGCAAATGCAGCAGACACAAAGGAATGAGATGCACCCGTATCAATCAGAACACTAGCAACTGAATTGCAAAACAAGAAGGTACCTCTCACAACAGACGGAGTCGGCACAAGATCCTGTGCGGTAACAGCATACACGCGCCCAGACGACCTCTGATCAACCTGCTCACCCCTCGGAGCAGTAGACTGCTGCACAGACTGGGACGAAGAAGCCCCCTGATTGGCCCTCGAGGCCTGACCCGACTGAGCTGGCTGCTGACCCTGAGTCTGCCTCAAACCAGCTGCACCAGATGTGCCACCCAACTGAGGGCAAAACCTCTTCATGTGCCCCGGCTGACCGCACTGAAAACAAGAGAGCGGCTGACCTCTACTCTGACTCTGGCTCTGAGATCGAGCCGAAGAAGATGCTGCTCTCTGAACTCCTCCCCTCTGAGGACAAACTGGAGACTTGTGACCCAGCTGGCCACACTTGAAGCAAGTGATGTCTCCCTGACTGCCTTTCCCTGAACTAGCACTCGGCACAGGAAAAGTAGACCTAGAGAAGCTACTCTGAGGCTGCTGAGG
>JAPPVO010002389.1:0-34808 GCA_030407325.1 Camellia japonica
TCTCCCCAGGGGGGTTCAGCTATTTTGAAGAGAAAAAACTCTCTTTCTCTCCATATTGTTTGTATTTTGTGCTTAGAAGTTGGATTTCCTTGCACTTTTACACTACAACACATAGAGATACACCACTACCATTGGACCAAGCTTCTTGGGAGGTCTTCTTGAGGTTTGAAAACTGGTTTCCACCCCCTGAAGTTGCTGGTTTCAAAGAGGGTCTTCAAGGGTGAGTATTTTCCCCATTTTTGCACCTTCTTGTACCTCACTTTAGCCCTCCTTGCATATTGATTTGGGATTTTCTTATAACTGAAAAAAGTTTTGTATTTAAGTGCTTTTGAAGTTTGTTGAAGGTCTTTTTGCTGCTAGGGGTGTGTAACCCCCTTGCATGCTTTGTTTGGCTTTGTTTTAAGCCATTCCTTGAGGTCTCCGAGCTAGCCTTGGTTTGGCCTTCTTACCATCGAAATCCAGTGGATTTTCAATGGTAAAGGTGTAGTTTTGAGGTCCTTAATCAGAGGGGGTGGCCCCCTCTCTTTTGGTTCCTCTTTGCTTGCATTTTTGGCCTTCCAAAGGACCATTCCTCCATGCATTTTTGAGGCTTGGTTCAAGCCTATTTTTGTGACTTTTAGGACCTTCCTTAGCCCTGTCCATGGCTGGTTTGGTCATATTTTGCATGCATCTAGTATGTGTTGTGTAACTCCATTCATAGCTCATCAAAGTAGCATGTGTGCTTAGCTTGTGTTGAGTCCATTTCAGTGGGTTTTTGGTGATGTTTTACCATGCCATGAATCTTTTTTGGGTTGGTTTTGTCACTCCATGCTTACATGATACACTTGTAGTGTAAATCTCCTAAACTAGCTTCATATGCTGCATGCTTTGCCATGTCATGTTAGCTTGTTTGGTTTACATTTCAGCATGTATTTGGTCATCATTTGGCATGTCATGACCCTATCCATAGTTGGTTTGACCATCCTTTGCATGCTCCATATAGGTGTAGAACAAATCTTGTTTACTAGCCCTTTGTGCATGATGTTTTGACTAATCACACTAGCATATTTTGGCTTTGCTCTAACATGATTTTATGCTTATTTTGGGCTGTCCTAGGACTTTTTTAGGATGCCATGGCCATATCACTCGTGCTTTGTATAGCTATAATGTAAATGCTTAGGCTAGTCTTGGGTTTTGAGGCCCCTACCATGCCATACATGTGATGTTTGCATGCTTTGCCCTCATTCCATATGCTATTTCAGTCCATAAAATGTTGTCATACATTTGCATTTGACATGCCTTGAATGCTTTATAGAGCTTGTGCTTTATGCCTCAAGAATTGACTTTTGTACATGCCATTAAGCCTAAGCCTTTGGCTCATCATTTCAGTGCATTTTGGGTCTTATTATACCATGATGTAACTCTATTTTATGTTGTCCAAGTCTTGTCACGATTGGTTTCAATAGGTGTAGGGCATTGCCTCTTTAAAGCCTTGCATGCTCCATGTTTTTGGCTTTGTGTTCTAGCCTATGTTGGCTAGCTTTGAGCTTAGTTTTGGTCTTGTTTGGACCTACCCTAGGACTGTTTTAGGTCCCCTCGGCCCCTTGGGGTTTTCCTTGTATGGCCATGGCTTAAGTCCCTTTGCTCACTTCGAGCTTTGAGCATCATAATATGCTATGCTTGCATTGTTGATTTGATTTGGCATCACTTTACATGAGATTTCAAAGCTTACCTCATTGTCATACATCCGTGTTTGTTGCTCCTTCAGTGTGCTTAAGAGTTGTCCTTTTTGTGCCTTAATACTTGAGCCACTTGGCATACATGTTTGCCTTGCCATTTCATGCTTTTCATGCCATCAATTCATCACTTTTGGCCACTGATTTGGGCTTAGTTGAGAGCTGCCCACATTAGTTTAAGTCCATCCCTTTGCATGTTGTCGCATGCCTGTCTTGCATATTGTTGTATGCTTGCTCCATCTTTACATGTTGTCGCATGCTAGCCCCATTACATGTTGTTGCCTGTTCATGTTGCATTTTGTCATGTTGTCCAAGGTTGTCACCTCACATCATGCCTATGTGCTTGTTATATGTCATTAGCCTTGTTAGGTTATTCATATTGCATGTTTGCCATGCTTATGTGTTGCATTGTTTGGATTAAGTGTTAATCCGAGCACGAGGAATGAGGGGTGTTTCATACTTCGAGTGATGGAACGTGTCTCAATTCTGGGTTGCTGAAGCTCTTGATGATTCATGATAGAGTTCTAGGCTTTACTTGCTTTATTTGTGCATTCATTTTCATATTGATTTGCACAAGTTGGATCTTTGGCCATCATGCATCGAGATGCGTGATTGATGGTCGTGGATCCGACTAGGCCTCTCCCTTGATGTTTTGAGGTGATATGGGGTGGCATAGTGCATACATGCCCTTGGGAGACCCTCCCTTCTCTCTATTTTGTGCTTTGTTGCAGCTTGGTGTCACAGCACACCAGTGGCCGGCAGTGCACCACTGATGGCCGGCAGTGTCACACCCTTGGCCGGCAGTGCCCTGTTGTTGGCCGGTATCTCTCTTTTCATGGCCGGCAGGCCACTGGTGAATTCCCTAACAGTGTTTTGGTAAGTTCCAACAACAAACACTGGAAGACACCCTGCAAACAGAGCCTCTAAAGAGCAACCGGAAGGTGTTTCGAGGTGAAGAACTGAAGCGAGCATGCATACCTTCCTCTTCTCCAAACAGAGCTGGAATAGCATTCATTTACTGCTTACTTGCTAGTTAGTAGTTGTGTAATAATTAGTTGAAGCTAGTTATTAATTCGGTTTTGTAATAATTAATTAGCTCGTGAGTTAGTTGATTAGGCGGCCTGTATTATTTATTCGGACCCTCCGAGCGAGGGCACAATTGTAATAAGTGTGCGTGTGTGTGATGTATGTCTTCCAACCCCACGTCTTTCTCCTTTTTATTTACCAACTTATGATGGTTAGATTAGGGCATGTTTCAATTAGCATACTTATGCTTGCATGTTTGCATTCATTCATCTGTCTTGCATGCACCGGGCTCGGCGCATCATACTAACTGCATTGTATTTCAATTCCGAGTTGAATACGTGTTAGCTGTAGCATTTCATATGCCATCTTTAGAATAGCCGAGCCTATCGTAGTTCCATTCCTGCATGTGTTGCATTAGGCATTTCAGCATAGTTAGGATCATGCATGGATTTCTAACATAGCTTCTGTTTTGGCTTGGTGTACTCGGTAAGTGCTTATGCTTTAGCATCCTTGCATGTGTGTGAGTGACTGCCATGATAGCATGCTTACCATGAGGCTATGTGCTTATGTGATATATCTGCCTGAATGCTTGTGGGTGAAGGTTGGATTATCTGAATTGGAACAATTCATTGATTGCAAGTTTTAAGCCCACTAGATAGTGGCAAAATCATGTTTTCTAAGCCCACCTAAGGATGGCAAATCCGCATCTTAGCCTACTTGCGAGTAGCAAACCGCTTTAAAAAACAAACATGAAATGTGTTGTTCTAATTCAGGCGATCCAGTCTATACTTGTATGCTGTGCGCATCACATAGTAAATCTAGGCTAATAACCAGAATAAGAGCACATAATGTTTTCAAAACTTGATATCATGGTTAATAGAGGCCGATCTTTGATCGGGCGAGCGGGTGTGCTCATGAAGTGACCTTCCCCAATCGTACCCAAGTTCCCGAGCTGAGGCAACTTTGGTGATGACGGACACGTGGCCTTAGGCAACGAGTCAGGGTTTCCTAAATTCCCCCAAAATAAAATATTTAGGTGGCGACTCTGTATCTGGCAAAGCAGTCCATGTTCGGCACTTCTTTCAAAAAATCTGTTTTTAAAAACGATTTGCCGGATTTGGACTCTTTGATGATTCATCGGTCTTGCATTGCACTCTGCGAGATTAGATACAGGATCGTGACATTGAGTCCTGAGCTGTAGTGAGCCCAAATGAACAAAACGGGATTCCCTCCCGGGACGTTCGGGGACGTCTACAGTAACGGTGCACATTGTTTTTCATATCTTAATGTTACAGAAATATGAGCCACACCCATCTCACGTTATCAACTGGAGAGGGATTGATCTCAATGAAGATGCAAGTTTTGAGAAAAGGCCCATAAAGATTATGGATAGTCGAGAAAAGAACTTGCGAGGCAAAGTCATCCACTTGGTGCGAGTGTTGTGGCAACATCAAGGAGTGAAGGATTCTACTTGGGAAAGAGAGGATGCGATACGAGCCAACTACCCTCAATTGTTTGAAGATAAAGTACGCGTTAAAATTTCAAGGACGAAATTATTTAACGGGGATAGGTTGTAAGAATCTGAATTTTTGAACAACTAATTAGTTTGTTAATAACAATATTAAGTCAATTAATAGTGATTATTAAATTATCAAATTATAGTGTTAATAGCATCATGATTAATACCAATGTCAAATTCCTTTAAATAAAATTATTTATCTTCTTGTGATAAAAAAAAATAAATAAATAAATTCTGTAGCTAATGCAGTTGTGAAAACTAAGGGCTGGTTTGGGGTGTCCTAAAAAAGTGCACTTTTTGTCTTTTTGGACTAAAAAAGTTGAGAAAAAATATGGAGGTTTGGATTAACTTTTTAGATTTTTATGGAAAAATGTGTATTAAAAAATTGTATAAAAAAATGTGTAAGAGATGAATAGTGATAGGTGGCCCACAGCCGTACAAATCGGAAGGTGTGAATGGGAGTTGGAAATTATTGGCTATTTTTTGTACAAAGCACTGCACGGTTTTGTTTGGTCCATGGGGGTCATCACGGGTCTCATTTTAATAATCCGAACCGTCAATGTGTATAACTCGTCGAACACTATATACCTATAAAAAATCACGTTAATCGGATATCGATAGCTATCTGATCAGATTTATTTATTTTTCAATCATTAATTATAACACCATCCATTTGTCGTACATAACTGATCTGATCATATAGTTATCGATATCCGATCAATGTGATTTTTTGCAGATATATAGTACTCGACGATTTCTACACATTGAACGGTTCAGATTATCAAAACGGGACCCGTGATGGCCCCATGGGACGAACAGCGGTGTGTGTGCAAACCACACCCAATCATTTACAAAGAATCCACTGCAGCTGCACAATGGTCACTTCGGTGGTCACTTTTTTTTAAAGAAATTATTTTTTTTAATTTTTTTTTTTTGGGTGAATTGTAATACCTTTTTGGATTTTGGAGTAACTTTTTGAGTTTTTGACTTATATAGGTTTACCCAAACCAGCCCTAAATGGATTAAATTAATAGTAATAAGCTAGTTAGAGTTTAGTAGGAAGAAAACCATCCAGTTAAAAAAAAAAGGTTATATATATATACTAATATTGTATTGGCATCAATTTCAATTCAATTCAAATTTTTTTTAAAAAAAGTCAAATTACAAGAAAAGTGGCTGACTGCCCCTTCTTTTCCTAGGCTGCTTTGCTGCATGCAAGGCATGATTGTTTTTCCAATTTCACACTCAACGTCCCTAGAGAAGCAAGCATGGCATAGGATGGCAATTCCAAGCAAATAGAAATTTTTTTTGCTAAAGAAAGGAAATAATAAAATAAAATAAAAAGTTGCTCCCATATTCCCTACATAAGGGACCTCACCATCAGCCATAATGCATACACACGGCTGTGAAAGAAAAGAAAGAGTAGAGAGAAAGAGGGAGAGAAAGAAGAAGGAAGGAGAAAGGGGTCTCAACACTTGAAATATTTTTTAACTTCGTTGAGGTAGGATACTTAGGAATACTCCACTTCTTTATATATATATATATATATTTGAAAATGCATGCAAAACAATCTGATATACTTGATAATGCATGATGGAAGTACAAATGAACTCAACAAGAGAAGGGCCTATCTTGCATGTTTTAGATTTAACTTGCTTTGCATTATCTCTTGCTATCTTCTCTTTATGTATTCTCATTGCCCTATGGTCACATACTGAAAGACCTCTTGAATGCATGAAAATTTTCCCTCCATGAATAATGAAGCCTTGCATGTCCAAGTAAGAAAAACCTCTTAACCCTCTCACGAAAAAATACAAAAAATAAAAAATGTTGAAATTTTTAGATTATATTCATATGATAAAATAACTAAACTTGTAAATAGAATTTTATTTATAGCTGTATATAAATTTATGATTTGTATATCAAATATTTGAAGATATTGGTAGTCTTAAAATCATGATAATATTGTAGAATTTGGACTTGCATGCGTAATTTATGCCATTAAAAAGGTTATCCATGAATTTTTGCAACAATTATTGATCTTTGTACGAATTTATACAAATTTTTAATTAAATCCGAAACTGTAAGACAGATTTTACAATATGTTTGAAAATTTATTACAAATTCCATATTAAGCCAAATCTGGTAATTCTACCTAAAAGATGAAATCTGAGGAGTCTAGTTTCATAATAAATTTTTAGATTATGGAATTGATTTATGAATTTAAGTATGGAATTAATTTAAGAAAATGTGATAAATCTGTGTCATAAAAATTTATGGGAATTTTACAGAATTATTTATAACTTATTTTGGGAAAATACTTTCTGAAAAATGACCTAAACATCTTTATTGAATATTCTGTGCATTTTCACGAATTTTAGAATTGTATAAATAATTTATTTATAATTTTTATTAGCTAAGGAATAACCTGAAAATTTCTGGGCAGGTTTAAGATCATTACTTCAATTATTTATTTGGATAAAAATTAATTATTGTGTTGGTCTAATTCATTAAATATTGTAAATTAGTAATCCATGTGTGGGTGTATTGTGGTTTATTTAATATTGTACTAGCTTCATCTTGTAATTTAAAAATTCATGCATGTATGTGATTATGATTTATTTATTTTTATATCCAAATCATTATTTCATACCATGATTTAAATTAATTGTTTATTTAAATTTTGTCGTTGATTTATTATTGTGTGACTTGTGTAATATTTTATGTTGGGAATTTTAATGAGTTGGTATACCATTATTGGTGACTAAAATTTGAATTATTGTGAATTCGACAAATAAATAAACAAGAAATTGAACTAATGATACATTAAAATTTAAAAGTGATGGGGTAAGCCCGGTTTAGAATCTTGCGCAAGTGAGTTGCGAACCCTAACATGGCACAAGAAGGTACTTCAGCTCTTATCAGTGTGGGTGATATAAGGTTGGTGGTGCGGGTGTCACAACATAGACCATTCCCTTGGGGCAGACCGTGATGTCGCGACTCAAGTATGTAACCCTGGTGCGTGGGCATCATTGGTAGTTACAGCAAGTAACACTTGAATATTTGACCAAGGGGGAGTCAGAATTACCCATGGCCATTGCTTAGCGGTTGAGTTGAAATAGTGCTCCATGGAGAGTTACTTAAATTTATCTGATAAACTAAATCTATGAGAATTTAAAAAGAAAGGTGGGCATTTTCCTTATGATGAAATACTACTTCCGTTTGCTATTTTATTTATTTATTTATTATTATCTATTGTTATTATTTCAACTGATAGCATTCATATTATGATTATTAAATGCTACTTGTTATTCTGTTACTATACATTATTCATTAATTATGAGTATTATTATCAGGGTGTGTATTTTTGGGTTCTAGTATCTTATTAAGCTCGTCGCTCATTGGCATTCTCGTTGCCCTGGCGTTTTATGCCAGGTACCGATGAACCCGAAGGGAACACCGAGGCCTTGCAAGGGGACATTCAACCTTGGTTAGCTTGAAGAGTGCCCAAGTTTCATGAACTATTTTCTAAATTTTCTAGTTTTTTTATTATTATTATATATATTTGTTTATTTTGTGTACTAAGACTAAGTTGTAATTTAAGAACTTAAAATTTCTGGGTTGTTAATTAATGGATGTTGGTAATATTGGTGGCAATATTGATTTTAAGTTCTAAATCTTAATATGATGTCTTTAAATTTTGGGGTGTCACAAGTAAGGGGTCTTAGAAATTGATTGTGTCCCTAATACTATATCAATAGTGAATTCAATTTCTCTATCAATTAAGTCATCGGGTAGGTCATTAGGAAATACGTCATGAAATTCACAAACAACAGGAATAGTTTCCACATTAGTACTATCCGAAGATACAGTCAATACACAACACAGATAGCCCCGACAACCTTTTCTCAACAACTTTCTGGCTTTCATAAACGAAATCAAGTACGGCAGAGGAACTACCCCATTCCCAGTAAAGACAAACTCAGGCATACTAGGTGGTTGAAACACAACAGATTTACTCACACAATCAATGGTGGTATAGTATTTAGTCAACCAATCTATACCTAGAATACATTCAACATGATTAATATCCAATGGTAGCAAATTAGCATATAATAACATATCCCTAACCATGATGTCACACGCAGGATACATATAAGCACATAACATAGAGCCTCCAAATGGTGTAGATACAAATAACAAATAATTCAAAGGCTCTAAGGGTCTAGTTAATTTTCGAGAAAAGGCATACGACACACAAGAGTGCGTAGAACTAGAATCTATCAACATATAGGCATGTTGAGCACAAATAGAGATCATACCTGACACCACTGACTCGGTGTTTTGCACATCACCAGGTACTAATGAAAAACTCAGCCTTGTCTCAAAGTTTCTCTCCCAGTATTGGTTCTCACATTTGTTCTTAGTGTAGAAGCGGATCTGGCTGAACTTGCCGCAGGACGGTTAGTATCATCAGATTTCATCGAACAATCTCTGATCATGTGGCCAGTCTCGCCACACCAAAAACAAGCACCAAATGCACGGTAACACGTGCCTTTATGCTTCCTTCCACATTCAGAACCAACTGGCATAGATCCACTTCGTTGACTTGAACTGCTTGAAAATTCAGTATTTTACTTACTTTTTTTTTTTTTTTTTGCAAAGGATGAACGACCTTTCCAAAAATTGGATCCAGATCTTTTACTTCTCCATTCTATTGCTGGTGCTTTAGCTTGTTTCATTGCTGCCAGATTGGCCTCTGCTATCATCGCTCTGTCAAGTACATCCACATATGTAGGCAACTTCAGAATGCCTACTTAATCAAACATGTCTAGATCTAGGCCCCCTTCAAATTTCTGAGCCTTTTTGTAATCTGTGTTGACCATATGAGGAGCAAATCTGGCTAACTCAGTGAACTTAGCCTCATACTCGGCTACAGACATCTTGCCTTGCTTGAGTTCTTGGAATTCCGACATTTTACGGTCTTTGAAACATTGGAAAAATACTTCTCATAAAATGTCACTTTAAATTGGCTCCATGTCATACTCCCACTATTATCTTGGATAAGCATCCACCATCGTCTAGCTTTTTCTTTCAGAGTGTAGGTGGCCCAAAGAACTTTCTGAGTTTCCGAGCACGGAAACACTTCAAATATCTTTTCAGTCTCTAGCAGCCATGTTTCGGCTTTCAACGACTCAATACCACCCAGAAAGATTGGCGGCTTCAATTTGTTGAACTTCTGTGTCAATGAAATAATGTCAGTGTTTTTTGGCTCAACTGCCACCGGACGTGGTGGGGGGAGCACAGGTTGTTGTCTTTGTTACTGTCTTATTGTTTCTGTTAAAGTTTCTAACATTTGTTCCATCTGGCTCATTCGAGTCTCAGAAGATCCAGTTGTATCATCACTTCTTGTATTTTCGATTACTACAGGTAAACAGAACAATAATAAACATAAGCAGAATAATCTCGTTCTCTGTATTCAATTCCAATTCAATTTGTTTCATATTAATTCAAATATGTTCACATTATTTCATTTTAGTTCGAGTATGTTCAAATAGTTCACACACCCACAGATGCAGATGGAATGCCCCTAATCCTTTTCCTAGGACATCATATAGCTCATATGGACCATTGTGTGAGGTATAACTCGTGCTCTGATATCACTCTATCATGACCCAAACCCGCCCCTATAGGTTTAGCGTCATAATCGACCAGTAATCCTAGGATTACTGAAGGCCTCTAAACATAATAACAAAATAGAAGAAGCTAGCAGAAGCAAATATATAAAATACAATGCCTATAGAGCTGTGCTGATGTACATGGGACATAATATTTCAAACTTAAAAATATACATATGACATCAAAATTTCATAAGTCATGCATCACCATACAGATTTATCAAAAGGGACTTAGCTTAGTGTACAGATAAACAAAAACATAACAAATAAATCCTTAACATGATCCACAAAAACTTGACTTCTTCAGACAGGAACCTCCCCAGGAGGCACAAGGGTTGGCTGACAACAGACTTCCAGGCAGCCATCACTAAGCCTGGTCATACTCCTGATCACCTACATACATAATATAAATAGTGAGCTGAAGCCCTGTGAATAATAACAGAGTAAAAGGTTTAATGAATGATGTCTCATATCAGATTCGGAAAGCAGAGTTCATATCAGAAACAGATTCATGTTCTTATTCAGAGTTCAAGAACATGTACTTATTCAATTTCACCAAAGATCATACGTGGTATGTCCATTAGCATTAACAGATCAGATACAGAGCATTAAGGGTCATACTTGACCAGTTCCATAAAGGAACCTTCGGTACAGGAACATATAACATACTTAAGCCATGGTATTGTTACCCCCGGGCGAGGGCCATGAGACCACAGTATTATTACCCCCGGGCAAGGGCCTTGTGCTCATAGACCATGGTATTGTTACCCCCAGGCAAGGGCCATGTGCTAAGGATGCCACGAATACTTTTCAATATATATGGACAATCATTCATTGATACAGAACATAACATTTCAGAAAACAGATAATTTCTTGTCGTATCATATAGGAAAAAACTTAAACATGAACATAGCTTTACAAAGTTATTACTCACAGATGGCTCCAATAACAAAACAGATATAGCAGATGGATCAGGCGATTTATGGCGCATGACCTACACAAACACAGAACGAATACATATTGAAACACACACCCAGAATTTCTTTAACTTAGTTCTTTCTTATATTGAAGTGTTTCTAATCCTTATCCTCATTATTATGTCTTAATCATGGTCTAGGAATACCTAGGATGCAATGAAAATGCCAAAACATGCTGTTCAACACTTACTCAAATTTTCAAAAACTAGGCAGTCCGCTCGAGCACAACTTCTGTCGCTCGAGTGGTTTGCAAAGTCTTCAAAAATACTGGTTGCTTGATTTTTCCACTCGACGGATGTTCAACAGTCGCTCGAGTGCAAGACTGAGTAAAAAGGGTCTCCGCTCAAGCGCAACTTCGGTCGTTCGAGCGGTCTGCAAAAGTCTGTTAAACTTCTGGGAGCTCTCATTTTCCACTTGAGCGCAGACTCCACCGCTCAAGCAAAGGGTGCAAATTCTAGTTTTTCTAGATTACACTCCGAAGTCCAAAACTCGAATTCAAAGTTACAAAACACATCTTTTTGGACCAGAACTTGAGAAAACACTTGTAAACTCATAGTACATCATGATTTGAAAGTCATTTCGCAAATCAAGCCCAAAAGCAAGTGAATTCTTCCAAAGTAGACCTTAAACTTTTGAAACCATAACATGCACGTAATGACTTGGATACAAAGCTTCCAAAACATGAGTAGATGAAATGTTTTCATGTAAAATCATGGTGAGCTCTTAAGACATAGCAAAGATATGCACTTGCATATGAGAATTTGTGAAAATAGGACTCAAAAACTCATGAATTATGCATGCAACGCATGGATTGATCTCAATTCATGTTCTTAAGCTCAATTCTTGTCCTTAATCTCTAACTTCTCTTGAATTCAAGCATGAATGAGTCAAACACAAGGCTCAAAGATTGAATTTCATACCTAAGGTCCTCAATTCCTTGACTTCTAGTAAGTTCTTACTCAATTCTCCAATTGCCCTTTAATTCTCTAACAAATCCTCATTTCCTTCTTGAATTCAATTCTCTCACTCTAATTCTCCCTCTCTTACATTTTTTTTTGTCTCAAAACAGGATGAACAAACAAAGCTCTAGTATATATAAGCCTTATATAGGCGTGATTAGGGAGTTTAATTAATTAAGCTTACCACTAATCAAATGGGCATTATTTTATTCTAATTAATTCATTCCGAATCAAATTTCGATTGAACCTACCATAAATTTCCAAAAAGTCCAAATTACTCATAAAACAAGTCAATTTCGTGATCAGGTGTCGATAAGGCCTTCAATTCGCATAATGAAACAGAAACACAAATAGATACCTGTACGACCGACAGATATAAATGCAAATAACATATAACACATGCAGTTAATGCAAAATTTCACATTAATCACTTATTAGGTATTCTTAATCATGGTTTAACAGTTAATCATAGGTCGGGATTGTTACAAGTGTGGTCAAGTAGAACAATATCTTTTGCTGTCATCTCTTGGAGTTCACCCCAGCAAATTTCTCTAGAGTGACTGAGCGGTCCTCCAGGAATAGCTGGAGTAACACTAGGGTTAACCATAGAGGTCATAGTTGGGGTTGGCAAGCCAGTTGCCCCAGGTTTCAGATCCCCACCAATATTAGCAGTAGTAGCAGCATTGGTGATAGTTGCCATTTCTGAAAAATACAACAGAATATCACTTTTTTTGTTTCCAGAAATTAAACTTAACCCTAGAAAATCCCACAGTTGAGAAGTTAATTTAAAATTAGTCTCACCACTAAACTTAGAATCGAACATGGTTAAGAATGTCCCCAAGAAGATTGAAGGGGTCTCATCGGTCCCACTTAAAACCCAGTTAACATTTTTCAAAAGCATGTTGGCTCCTAGTCCGTGAGAAACAATTTTTAGAATTACTTTTTCCAAGGGATGCATTAGGTTAAAACAAACTAAGGTCCAACACTCGCAAGCAATTTAACAACTGCTAACCAAATTACAAGCAATGTAAAAACTTGCTACAACAATACAAGCAAATAAAACTTGCTTTTACAAATTGGTAAACAACCAAATAAATCTCAAGCAAAAATTGCTTCAAATATAAATAAAAGTAAACCAATCCAAATAGGATTATAAGTAGTCCAAAATTTCCTTTCCCCCTTAGGTATTTTTGTTCAACAAAAAGGTTAGTAGTCCAAAGTTTTATTATAATCCCAAATTTCATACATTTGGCTTTGTATATTATTTTTCCATTCTTTTGCGCATAGGTCTTCTTGTAAAGAAGGTTAGCAGAAAACCACAACAAATACAAAACAAATAATCTATAAAAAAATAAAAAAAAAAACAGTGAAAGAATAAATTAATTTAATAAACAAATTAAATAAAATTAAAATGTTAGACAAGGTATACAATTAAAATTATAACTCCCAAATTTAAATTTACAATTTAATTTACCCAAAAAACATGTACATAAATGGACAAGTTACAAAACCTTTTATAACTCCGAATACTTAAATTTTATTAATAGGCAAGAGTTACATATGGATTTAACTCTCAATAAACATGTAAATAATTTTAGAAGTTATTAAACCATTAGCATGCAAATTAGATTATAAAATCATAAAATAAAAAGGATATGCGAATCATGGTAGACACGATGAATCATGCTAATATAATTATATTAAAATCACATAAGCATGCAAAAGTATATTATAGGTCCAAAAAAAAAAAAAAAAAAAAAAAAAAAAACATACTAATGAATTTATTAAACATTTCTAATCAGGTTGTATTTTTAATTAAAGAACTTATAGGTGGGGAAATTAAAAATCATACTCTTAAGTTATGCAACCAAAACAAAACAGTAGACTATTTATATAGTTATCACCAACATAATTTTCTTATCATGCAGACAACTCTTTTATATATTTAACAGTGGCTTATCGTAAATAACCAAATTTAATTAATCTAGTATGTAAACATATAAAATGGTACAGGTGGTTTAGACCAATCAAAACAATAGCATGCATAGCTATTCCTACAGGTGATCCCAGAACTATACACATAAAATTATATATGCTGTTTTGTAATAATATGTAATCTTCACACAAGCATACAATTCTAAGTCAAGAATCTTACCGTTTCCCCACTTCTATTATTATAGATATACACAAGCAGCAGTAGCTTATTTATACAAAGAAATTGAGACTCTAATTAAACTGCTCATGAATATAAAGCATACAGGTGGTTCAACTATTGGGGCAAAACAGTAGCATAAATTCTTACACAATACAAATGAATCTAATTGTCTAATTTCATTATAAACACATATAATCTGTTTTAAGATTGTTATTTAAAATTGTGTAATTAAATAAGATAAATAAATTCATGATTTATTAAATTAAATAATAGAACATCGAATAAACTAATGTTTGATAAATTATATTCTAGAGCATGAAACATGAAAAATGATTAACAGAAATACATATTTAATCGAAATATTGAAAACAATGAATCAAACCAAATTCTATGTGATATCACAGTGTCTTTAAAACAGATTAGCCGCCTCATCGTGGGTGCTAGAGGAACGTCGACTTCTGTCTCTTAGGATAAGATGGTTTAGACTGGCTAATGTAGAAGCACCTTCTGTTAGCTTTGGCAAATCGACAATGGTAGCACTCTCTCAACACAGGAAGAAAATTATAGAAGGAAGCAAATTGACTGTATATCTAGAAGACAAAAATTCTGTAACAAAATCAAGGGAGATAGGTCTCCATTTATATATCATGGGGGAGAGAGGAGGAGCTTCCAGCTTTGAAGGCTAGCAACTAATGCCCATGAAGGCTGGCAACTAATGCCCATGAAGGCTGGCAACTACTAACCATTATTCTTGCAAAACTGTTGGAGTAATGGACCAAAACTGATCGAAAAAAATATATGATATATATTTTCTATATACACTACTTTTTATTTCATTCTCAATTTGAGACTTTAGTTCTCAAGAAAATATTAAAGCACTCTTTTGAATCCCTGTAAAATAGACTATTTCCGCTATACCGTTGGTTGTGCTTTTTGATCGTACGTAGCTTTTCCAGACCATACTCTTCCTCGAGCATTTCGACGATTCGTTGAATCTTATTAGATGATGGTACCTTGATACGTTCGGATTTTTGTAAGTTGATAATAAGATCAACTACTGGATTGTCCAATGGGGTAAGCCTTCATATATGTGAGGCCCTATTAGCTTAGCTCCACCCGTTGGCGCCAGTTACTCCTGCTACTCCAACTCTCTCCAGATGTCCCCTTGGTTGACCTCAGAAGCTTGTATTTCAAACAGAGGAATCGGCTTCTTAGCTAAAGATTAGGTTGGTGGGCCATCAATCCGACCCAGCCTAAATCTAACCCATTCCAGCAAGCCGCAAGCCTTAAGCCTCAAGACCCATGGACCCGGACCAGTTCGGGAGTACGGGCGGCGCGCGTGTGACAATTTTGCTATAACCAACTTAGATCATAGTCTTGACCCAAGTCCATCCTTGAAACATCCATAACTCCATTCCTTCAAAAAATTTGGATGCCCCAAAGGGCTCATACCCTTATCAAATTCTTGAGGTTTAAATACCCATCAAAGTTTTCCTCCACAATCAATGTGAGATTAGTAGTTATACACAATTCCCAATACCTCATTCATGAGGCCATCTTTATGAGACAATTTCTCATTCAATTCTCAATGATTTTTTGTCATTCTTTTTGTGGTGTAAAAACCTTGTTACAAAGAATCTAAACTCCTTTAATCTCACCTCAACCAATAGTTGAGACCTACTTCATTTCATATTAAAATCACCATAAAATCATTTTTTTCAACAAATACCATTTAATATTTTTCTCAATTAAAAATTACAAGTTTGTAAGTGTACTTGCAAAAGTGTTGGAAGGAGGAGACTATCATTATTCCATGAATATGACTTGAATCAAAAGTGTCCTTACAATTTCTCTATTTACATATCAAACAAAATAGTTTATTGAATTAGTAGTGTGAAGCCAATTATCTTCTCGTAAACAAATTATTTTAAAAATCTCAAAATAAAAAAAAAAATGATTACTTCGAACACTACGCCAAAATTGGGTTTTAGCGGCGGTTTTTTACCGCCGTTAAAGGCTGTAAAACCGCCGTTAAAGCCTTTAACGGCGGTATTAACGGCGGTTTCGTTACCACCGTTTATGCGCGTGTCGGAAAAAGTGAAACCGTCGTAAAAAGGCAAATTACCGTCGTTAAAAGTCAACCAAAAACGGCGGTTTTTTACCGCCGTAAATAGGTTCAAATTTTTCAAAAAATAATTCTTTCTTCTTGCACTCCCCAAGTTTTGAACCAAAGACCTCTCATCCACCCACACCAACCACTCTGCCACAGTCACTCTTCATGAAATATATTCCCTAAATAAATATTTAAATATTACTTTTACTTTATTGTAAATGGTTTCGCCAGAACTCGCCGGAGTTTCGCCGGAGCACGCCGGAGTTTCGCCGGAGCTCCGCCGGCAAAGACCGCCGTCATTAACGGCGGTAATGGTTGGGCATTAAAGTGGGCATTAACGGCGGTTTCGTTACCGCCGTTAAAAGTGGGTTTCATTACCGTCGTTAAAGACACTTTTAGTGGCGGTTTTTTTAACGGCGGTAACGAAACCGCCGTTAATGATACATTAACGGCGGTTTTCGTTACCACCGTTAATAGTACCTTTAACGGCGGTTTTCGTTACCACCGTTAAAAAAACTACCGTTAATGCCCTGTTTTGGCGTAGTGGAAGGAAATAAAAAATGAAACGTAACAACCAAAAAGGGGTTTGAGCAATGACAACAAGAGGAGATAAAACCAAGTACTATTTGATCTACAAATTTTACATTTTACCTTATAGTAAATTCATATTTTTAGTGGTAACGTGAGGTGCATTTTCCGTTGGGGAGAGTCAAATTAATTGACCATTTTCCGATTTGTTAAAGTGTGTTGTCCAATTGATATAAAATTATTTTTAACTAATAATAATAATAAATAGAGTCAAAATCGAGACAATTGAAACTTGATATATCAAAATGACACAAATGACAAATTACAGGACTACTGTTGTAAAAATCATAAAATAAAATTTTCTAAATGATGTGTTGCACCTTTGATTTGTTGTGAATTTGAATTTTGACAAATTATAAATGATAGTTTTCAACAAGTTCCAATTACATCCAATAGTTAGCTCCCCTTACGAATTTGGATTGGAAAAAATCACACTTGAACTCCACGTAGTTGAGGAAAATCATTTAACCAATAAAAATGTGCAAAATCCTTATGTAAGCTTGTGGGGGGCCGAATTTAACGAAAGCCCAAAGTAAGCAGATGGGGTCCAAACGTGCCCAATCTAGCTGGGCCCAATTCGAGATCGCCCTACTGGACAGATCTGTTGGGCTAAGTTAGAGCCGAATAAATAGCACTAGAGAGAGAGCATCTGCCGAGTTATAGGTCTCTCCTTTGGGAGACCAAGCCGACTGGAACCCGTTGAATGGAAGATGTCTTTTTTCTTATAGAATGCAATAGGGAAGTGGGTCCTGACAGAAGAGATGACGGGAGGATGCATTGCATGGGATAAAAACCCAAAGGGGAAACTCTATAAAAGATGAAAAGGAGACTCAGGAAAGAGGTAAGTAACTAAATATTTCTAAGACAAATTATCAATAGTTTTTCTCCAAAGAAATTGACTAGCTTGTCGGTGTGCTAATCTGACATTGTCAATCAGAATTGTTCTTTTGTTTCAGGTGATATGCAAGGAATCTTTCGAAGATCGGTCTGAATAAAGGAGTATTCTAAAACTATATCCCACAAAGTTAATTACTAGACCAAATTGAAATCATTTTAAAAATAGATATTAAAAAAAAAAAAAACACTACACTTTTCTTCAATTGAAGCCATATGCAAATCAAAGTGTGTTGGATTTTTTGGTATTTTAATATCAAATTGTAATATATGTTTGATGTTTCATCCATTTACTAGTTAAAAACATGTGACATAAATGAATTGAAAATATTCACCAACAAAGTGAAAGTTTACCCTGAAGGAGATGTAAAATGTAAGTTAGCCAATTCAATTTGAGAGGAGTTCACTTATGAGAAACTAGTATCGGCATGGAATTGGGGAATGTGCACTGCCTATAAGACATAGCATGGTATTGTGCAGAAAATGATTTGGAGCCCTAAAAACTGTTCTCCTAATCCCCCTAATTTCCATTTTGGGTAACTGTTTCCTTGTTTTTTTTTTTTGTTTACTTGATATGGAAATTAGGGGGATTAGGGGGAGTGTTTTTAGGGAGATGTAGCAAGGACCGGTATTGTGCGGTTCATTGGGTCATTGTTCCAAACTCCTGTCATTTATCTGAACTATTTATATTGTAAAATTTATTGAATAAATTATCTATGAAAAAAAATCAAATTATTTAGTTATTTGCAACTTTAAAACAAAACCACATTTATTTTCAAAAAATAAACGGTTCACATAATTTTAATAATTTATTTTAAAATAGTTAGGACTTGATTATATGATTACATATGTCTGATTAACTAGAGTTTTTGCATGGATGATATGATCAACGAACCTTATGTTAGACAATCTTCACTATATTCGAAGAATAAATTAAGGAAGAAGCAAGTATTACTTAAATCAAAACAGAATATAGAAAATAAAATATGGAAAAACAGATTGTTATTTTGTTACAAAAACAAAACAGAATCTAAAAACACCAACATAAAAAATGAAACCAGAAATGAAAATTATAAACAAATTACTTACAGTATTACTTTTTGGAAATTCAATCAAGCCCAATGTTCAACACTATCTCCTTAAGACAGATTCATCCTCTCCACGGTGCTTTGATAATGTGAACGTCTATTTCTCAAGATAAAATGATTAATGACAATTAGTAGCAGTACTACAAACTAAATATCCAGCGAACACACTTTGTGTTTATATTCTTTCTTACAGAAAATAAATGCAGCAAAATGCAGAAAGCAGAAGCAGAAGGAATAATGGAAATTGATTGAAAAACCAAATGAAGGACTTGTCTATTTATAGGAGAATTGGTGGCTATTTAGGATAGATCTGAACAGGCAAAGAACCTGTTCGGTAGAGACTTGAACAGGCAAAGAACCTGTTTGGGTTGGAGAGGAAAAGCTGAAAAGGTGCAATGGATCAAATTGCCAACGTTCAGAAATGTTGGGGTCAATTCGGAATTTATTTTGAATTTCAAACCAAAATTTAAATTCCAAATGGTAAGAATTTAATTTAAAAAAAAAAAAAAATTTCAAATGTTTTTTTGCCCAAAAAGATAAGCATTGGACTACACAAGCCCAACCCAACCATGCACCCGCGCTCAGACTGCCCGATTGGACGACGGTAGCGCGCATGTGTTTGTTTTGGGTCCAATGGGTCTAACCCACTTTGCCCATAACCTCCCTCTCTTCAAAACTTGAGTGCCCCTTGGGGCTTATCCCAAGGTCCAATCTCAAGGCTTATTTTTTTTTTCCAATCTCAAGGCTTATAAACCTATATAATGTTAGCCTAGCCAACCAATATGGGACAAGCTTTCCTTCCTTCAATTTGGGAAACCTACCAAAACACCATTTCATGGAGTTTACTTTGACATGAATTTTTCATTCACCTGATAATGGTTTTGAATAACCAAATATACTACATGAATCACAATGCGGCATAAAACACATTACCACCAATACTCGCCATAACTGGTACTTAGGTCCTATTTATATTGTAGCCCAAAGTTGACTAAAAATTCTGATTTTGTACAGAATTTTCTTAACCAATTCTTAACCATTTCTGACACCTTACAATATGAACGATTCATATTATCAAAATATACTCGGGACAAGACACAATGGGCCGCACAACACGCACGCCCCACGTCTGTATTGACATCAATTGCAATTATGACATGAAATCAAGATATTGAATATATAGATATATATAAGTGAATTTACCAATATTTCATGAACCATTGCTTGCTAAAATGAAGTGAGGAATGAGCTTCTTACTTAGCATATCAAGTTGATTAAAACCAGTTTGAAGGGGTATATTAAATTAGAAAAATTTGGGTATGTCCTTTTCAGTCCTTTCCTTTCTTATATACAAAATAACTAAAAAATTACATCGCAATTTCGGGGGTAATAATTTTTTTTCTTTGAGTTTTATTACACTTTATACTTTTAAACTATCACTAAATTATCTACTTAGTTCTTAAGCTATCAATTAAGCCTACTGATAGGGGTGTAAATCTAACCCAGCCCAGCTCATGTCAAGCCTTGCAGGTTCCCGCCAAAATTCAAGCCGGGACACGGGCCAAAAAATTAGGCCAAGCCCAAGGGTATTCGGGCCTTAGGTGGGC
This sequence comes from Camellia japonica, assembly GCA_030407325.1. NCBI lineage: Eukaryota > Viridiplantae > Streptophyta > Magnoliopsida > Ericales > Theaceae > Camellia > Camellia japonica. The sequence continues at coordinate 20,320 of JAPPVO010002389.1, forward strand.
CAGTGGACTGGGCCTCGGGCTTGGGCGAGCCTGACCATTTTTTTTTATTTTTTTTATTTTTCTACTAAAATTTTATTATTTTTCACTAAAAAAGACATTGGGCCTCGGGCGAGCCGAGCTTTGAGTGGGCCTTAAACGGGTCGATGGAATGGGTCACAGACCGGTCCAGGTTTCAAAATGATGGCCCAGGCCCAGTAACTCGGGCTGGGCTCAAGCCTGGACCCAACTGGGTTAGGCCCATCCCAGACTACGGGCAGGCTTTGGGCCGCCCATGGGCCACGGGCCATTTTTACACTCCTACCTACCAAGTTCCTAAAATATGTAAGTCAAAGTTTATTTAGTTCTTAAACTATCTATTAAATTTATTAAGTCGCTAAAATATTTAATTCAAGCTTATTTAATCCTTGAAAGAATTACAAAAATAAAATATAATTCCATAACTATTATAAATTAATAAAGGACTATCTAGTTAAAATTTTATTTGAAATTTTTTTTATATTTTTATTCTGTCATTGAAAAGTGGACATAAATTCGTATAGTAAATTTCTTTTATAAGGATAAGGGTAATTATTTATAATTTTTTTTTACTTATCTCCTACAATGATTACGTATTTACTTTTATCTAATATTATATGCTATATTTCATTTATTATTTTTAAGTTTTCATGAGATTCTTTTTATAACTTAATTAATGTATTATTTTATTCTATTATTATTTATACTGAAATTTTATTTTTTAAATTATCTAATTCTACTTGCTCAGTATACCTAATAGTCATATAATTATTGGCAAGATTGATAAATCAGATTCTAATATTAGTTTAAACACACAACGAAATAAAATACTTTTTATAGACAACAAAAATAATCATTTAAGTGATTAATTATGTTTGAATTAAATGCTTTAAGAACTTAATAGATTTATAATCCTTCAAGGGACTAAATATGAATATATTTGAATTAAATACTTTAAGAACTTAATAGATTCAACCAATAACTTAAGAACTAAATAAACTTTGATTTATATAGTTTAGAGACTCAATAAATTCAATCGGTAATTCATGGATTAAATAAATAATTTAATGACAATTTATAGGTAAAAAGTGTAGTAAACTCTTTCTTTTTTATAGTTAGATATATATGATCTGTGCCAAGGTTTTAAAAATAGAACCGGATCGACCGATTCATCTAGTTGACCCCGCGACCGATCCAAGGTCCGGATATAACTCAAACAAAACTATTTTGTCTTAAAAATCGACCTCTTTTGCAGAAACGGGATACACCCACGGTTATACCGTTCAACCGGGAATCCGGATCCTCGGCCGCCCTACCCGGCAGCCCCCCAAAACAATGTCGTTTTGGGGGTTTTTTGTTTTTGTTTTTTTTTTTTTTCTTTTCTTCTTCTTCGTTCTTGCTTTCTCTCTCTTCGAACAGAAACCAGAGGGGAGGGGAGAGGGAGAAGAGGGAGGAAGGATGAGGGAGGAGGCTGCGAGCTCGCCGTGGCAGCTCGTCGCCTCGCCGCCGGCCGTCGCAGCCGTCCGATCGTCGCCCGATCCAGCTCGTCGCAGCTACCGCCGTCGCCTCCGCCTCCGGCCCAGCCTCCGCCTCCTCCTCCTTCTCCTCCCCCACTGGTTATGGCCCCCTCCAGTCCGGCCCTTCCCTTCTCCTCCTCCTCCTCCTCCTCCTCCTCCTCCCTCGTCCTTCCTCCCTCTTCCTCTCCTTCCTCCCTCTCTTCCTCTGCGTTTTTTTTTTTTTTTTTGAAAATTTACCCCCAAAATGACGTTGTTTTGGGGGCTGCTGGAAACGGCTGCCGGGTAGGGCGGCCGAGAATCCGGACTCTTCAACCGGTACCAGTTGGAGTTAACACAACCGGCTGCGCATAAAAAAGTTGGCGCAAAGCATGGAAAAATGGTATGCCCCCAGATTCGAGCCAAACCATGAAAGTCAAGGCCCCACAGCTTCTCCTTGTAATTATATTGTACATTAAGTTTATGGAAAAGGAAAATGATTTGTCCCCCTAAAAAAACCCCCCTCTAATTCCCTAATGCCCAAAACGATGGCGTTTTTTTTTTTTTTTTTTTTTTTTTTTTTTTTTTTTTGCCTTGGTTGGAAATTTAGGGGGATTAGGGGGGTTTTTTTTAGGGGGATGTAGCACAACCCTATGGAAAATGATTTGGAGCCTTAAAAAAGCCCCCCTAATCTCCCTAAACCCCAAAACGACGTCGTTTTGGGGATTATTTTTTATTTTTTTTTCTTGGTTTGAAAATTTGGGGGATTAGGGGGGGGGGGAATTTCGGGGGACATAGCACGGCCCTAAGTTTATCCCATCGGTGTGCTATTAATGTGTAAGATATGAATTTTGATTCTTTTGTAATTAGAAATATATTCTCGTTTCGGAAGATGATTTGTGGTTAAAATAGTCACAAAAGATAAAATAGGCTATTTTAGTCACAACAAATAAAATATCACATCTAATCCATAATCATTATACTATTCTCTCACAAAAAAAGTCAAAAAAGTCAAAAAATCCTTCCCAAACCAAGTTTTTTAGCCAAGACTAAAATAGCCAAAAAATCAAAAAGTCAAAAAGTCACCCCACTTTCTAAACCAACCATGGTATTTGTTGATTGAGTGGTAAGGATGTCGCTTTTCAAACTTAAAACCAAAGTTTAAATCTTGTTTTCTTTACTTTATAATTTTATTTTTTTTTATAAAAAAAAATCCACTTAAAGGAATGAGAGAGTGCTTCAAAAGATTAAAATAAGTTCTTCACGTATATAATAATATAGATTGATGAATATTATTTATTATTTGAATCTATTTACTCTGAAACACTAACATAGCTAACAATTTTACACACAATATTAATATAATATACATTTTTGTTATATATATTTTTCCAACCATCATGTATAATTAAAATATATTTTACAAATAATAAATATAAATATATTTATGTAATTGTATATATATCTTAAAATTTAATTAAATGTATTTTAATTCTTATATTATTATTAAGTTTTATTTTTAATATATATATAAAATAATTATGAGGTAACAATTTAATTCCGATTCGATTCAATAATTGAATCGGTGACCCGTCTATTAGACATCTTTTCCAATTCACTTATCGATCTATTTTTTAAAATATTGATCTATCTAACCCGTTCACCCGATGTCTTTCTTTATACGTTAATGTTATTTTTTTTGTTTACAAATCACAGATTTACAGTTAAAAAGGCGTAAATTGGATAAAAGTTTAGGCAATTTGGTGCTCAATCACATGTGTAATCCATCCTCGGCAGGAGGGAAGAGAGGGGCTCGAGCCCCTTGTCGTGTTTTGTCGGCGGATGCCATTGGTTTCTTAATTACCATTGTCCCCCATAAAAAAATAAAATTAATGAGTTAATTGCAGTTTCACTTTTTAGTTCCATCTAAAAATTTTATTTTGACTTCTACAATTTCAATTTGAAAAATCTTGATTAGTTCAGCTTTAATTGGATCCTTTTATTTAAATAAAACATTAAAATTTTAGGATAATTACAAAAAAAAATCCTATAATTTGAGCATTATAATAAAAAAAATCTTAAATTTTCAATTTTATCAATTTAGACCCTAATATTTTTATTATTTTTTTCAATCTAAATCATTAGTCTATTTTTATCAAGTAAAACTAGTAGAAAAATAATATTTTAGTCACACACTAAATGTAAATATACATAAAATATCTAAAATATCATTTTTCATTTGGTTTAATGACTAAAATATCATTTTTTTAGTCAATTTTACTTAACAAAAAAAAGCAAATAATTACATTGAAAATAAATACAAAAATTTAGATTTTAAATAAATAAAATTAAAAACTCAAGATTTAATTTATTATAAGGGTCAATTCTAGGATTTTATTTTATTTTATTTTTTTTGTAATTTTTCGTAATTTTTTTTTTTTTTGAACATGTATGAGTCACATGCATATAAGTAGAAAAAGTTGATAAAAATTTAGATAGAAATAAATTGAAACTAAACTTAAAATTTGAAATTAATTTTTTTCAAATTAAAATAATAAAGACCAAAGTAAAAATAATGTCAATTTATAGTAGTGAAAAATATAATTTACCTAAATTTAAAATTAGAGTTTTTTTTTTTTTTTTTTTTTTTTGGGGGGGGGGGTTGTTAATGGTGGTGCTGGTATCATTAAAAAAAATAAAATCTCAAAATATATGTGGTATTTAGCATTACCCCATGTCAAATTTGACATATTTTTTGAAGACATTATAATTCAGTGCAAATTTAGAAGGGAAAAAAAATAATTAGACACCGGTAGCAAACTTGATAAATATTAATAATTGAAATCTTAATTTTTTTTTTTCATGAATCAATAAATATTTTTTCAAAAAAAGTTGAATGTAATTCCCCCTTCTTTTTATCTGTTTAATGTATGGGACTCATAAAAAGTGAGCTTTCTTTTTTTTTTTTTAACATATGAAAATTAGTTTGAAAAATTGTTTTAGTAAAGTAAAATAATAAATTTGACATATTTCATGAGTGTTTATTAAAAAAAAACCAACTTTGAAGATATGAAGCTACAAAGCTGTGAAAAAAAATTAGCATAATCAAATTTAATTGTTGTGTTAGAGATGCTCTAAGAGACTAAAATCTTACTGTGAGTGTGACATTTGAAATATTAATCATTAAAAAACAGGCTGTATTTAGTAATAAGAGACGAAAATTGGTGAAGCTAGTTGATAAAAATTATATTTATAATTTGTGAGAAAAAAAAATATTTATGTAAACTAAAAATAATAATTATTAAAAAGTTAAAAAATTTTACTTTCTAATTATTAATTTTTAATTAGAAAACTTCATTACTGGATTGTGGTGGTGTTGAACTTCACTATTATATTGAATAACATCACATATATATTAATTAACAACCAATTATGCTGAGAAAGATTTTGACCAAGGGAGGCTGCAAATAAAAAGCCCCACATTTTTCACTCTTTGACCCTTTGGTCATCAGAAGGGACCAAGGGACGGGTCCCGTGGGGTTGCCTTTTATTATTAATTTCTTTAATCTTTTAGAACAAACCTTCTCCTTAAAATAAATAAAAAGAAAAAAAAAATATTAAAAACAATAATTTGAAAATTTTGGTAGAAAATATGCCAGTTTTATCTAAATTAAACAACCAATTATTGTTCAAATTGTGGAATCAGATGATAATTCTTTACATTTCTCAATTTCAATGTTTGGAGTCTGTAGTTATTTTAAATTTAAAAAAAAAACATCATAAATAAAACTAATAATTAAAATAGCCATTTACATAATTGACTTATTACCCAAGGCTGTCTCAAAATACCTTGAAAATAAAATGACGATGTAAAATGAGATTTTGTTTTTTCACAATTTTTAATCTTCTTGCTAAATTTTTATTTAAGATTTATTTTTCTAGTTTTTTATATTAAAAAATACTAATTAAATCTTAATATTCAATTTTTGATATCTTTTCTATATGATAATAGAAAATTACGAAAAAAAAAAAAAAAACATAATTTGTATAAGAGGTTTTGAACCTTATAACAAATACAAAATTAGATTCATGGGAAAAAAAAACTCTAGGGTTTGACCTATTATAACAAATTAAGTTCTGAATATTTTATTTTGTCAATTTAAACCCCTAATCTTTTATTTGTTTTCACCATTTGCTTACTTTCGTTAAGTATAATCGATAGAAAAAAAAAATAAAATTATGTTTTAGTTACTAAACTTAACGAAAATGAGTCTTTTAGACAATCTATTTGAAAAATCTAGAAACCTCCTAGATGTTGATTTGTGATTATGTATCAATTTTAAGCAGAATATAATAATCCCAATCAAACAATCAAGAGAAAGAGACACAATGATTTTTACGTGGAAAAACTACAATTGGACACCTCCAACTGTGATAAAAAAAAACCACGGGCAACTGCCACAAGACAATCCACTAAGAAGAATTAAAGGAATTACACAGGTATACTCTCAATTATCTAGCAAATCCACAATGCCTAATTGAATCAACCTTTATGTGCCTCTTCCAACCCCATCTTCACTACGGAATTGTCTTTCTGATGAGCCACTCCAGAATCTACCGAAACTTCCAGCTCAAATTCTTCAGAATCCACAACTGAAGAACAACTCTCTCTTTTGTGTATACCAAACAAACCTTTGATGTACTCTCTTTAAACCATGAGTTGAAGACTCAATAAAAACATCAAAGAAAACAAACAAAATATCCTCAGATATAAACCTTAAGAATCAAAAAGAAGATCTGGAGGACTTTAATGAATTCCCTAGTTTTGGGAGAAAACCAAGTATTTATATAGAACCAAAAGTAATCCTAGATTGGGAAGAAAACAAACTCCATGAGAAATCCGAATTCTGAGGCTCGCTCGAGCGAAGCTTTGCTGGCTCGCGCGAGGAGTGTATTTTTCGTGATTTCTACTAGTGCCTTGGCTCGAGCGACGAATCCTTGGCTCGAGCGAGGAATACACTCTTTCAGATTTTTGTATGGACGCAATCCTTGGCTCGAGCGAGAACTCCTTAGATCGAGCGAGCAAACCTTCGCTCGAGAGAGCTCTTATTGGCTCGAGCGACCAATGGCAGACATACAATTTTGAATGCAATTTTGCATTTTGCTTCGGCCGCGAGCTGACCGGGCAGTTCAACCCCCGTAATAATCAGCGAAGTGGCAATCTTGAAAGCATTTACATCACAAACTTCTCTGCAAAGCACGATTTGGGTTGGATTCGCCTCTAACAACTCATAGCCTCACTGAGCTTAAAAATGCGAATAAAATTACAACTCAAATGAGTTTTGTCAAACGGGGTTGCCAATAATAAAAACCTAACACTATTTATACCTACATTAATTTTAATGGCTAAAATACTCTTTTTTTTTTGTCGATTTTATTTGACAAAAATAGACGAATAATTTAGGTTGAAAATAAATATAGAATTAAGGTTTGAATTAATATAATTAAAAACTCACAATTTATTTTGTTAAAAGGGTTAAACCCTGAGTTTTTTTTATTTTTTATTTTTTATTTTTTTTAACTTTAAACTCTCAAAAAATGATCTAAATTTACACAACCCTACTACTCGTTTATCAGATTATGAAAGCTTTCATTTTTTTTTTCTTTTTCATTGGAAAAAAAAATAATATTATTGATGCAATCAGCAGAGAATGAAAGATATCATTTTGACAGGAAAATAAGTTTTACCAAATTGCTAGCTAAACCACCATACAATACTTGAAAGGAAAATGAGTGGGTGCACTAATTAGTGCTATCACTAATGATGTGACAGTAGGTCTCACCATGAATGATTTGATGTTTTGACCTTAGTGTTATATTTTTTTTCTTTTTTTATTAAGTATCATGTCATTAGTAATCTTTTTAGAGTTTCAAAATTAATGATCTCTATCATTGTTGTACTTGAAAAGCCTCAAGTCAAACAAAATGGACTCATTCAAATTTATGGAGATATCGAAGTCCTATCATCATCAATTTCCCTGTCTGTACAAACCAAAAAAAATAAAACTATTAAAAATTGGCTTACATTACTGGTATTGTTTCAAGAATTGACAAGATAAAATAAATGCATTAGCATCACATCATGTAAAGCTTCTCTCTCCAATAGTTTTGGTTTTTGGTATGAAAACAGAAGCACTATTGTGGAAAACAGAAGCACTATTGTGAACTGCAATTAAGGGTGTGTCGGAGCCAGACAATAGAAAGTTTTTTATTTTTGTTTTATTTTCTTTTCTATTCTTCGTGGTTTTAATAGTTGACTTTATTAAATTTTGACTGCATATAAATTCAAAATTTCTGAAGAGGAATATGAAAAATGCACCTTCTTTTTTTTTATTAGAAAGAAATGTTCATTACTCAAGCTAAACGGCACTTACAAAAAAAAATTATTCAAAAGATTAGCTTACACCAAGTAAAGAAAAATCAGATCAAATAAACACACATGTATAAAACTATGAAAATATCAAATGCATAACAAGTGCTCGTGCTCGTACTACAAGCAGAAGCCAAAAAAATCGGTTATAGAGCATGTCTAAGATAGGTCATAAATTACACCACAGAGAGGGTAAGCCGCAGAATAGTATCGATGGATTCCATATAGCACTTACAAACCAAAAAAAAACAAAGAAAAGCTGGAGTGTACAACCTCAAACCCGGAGGAACTGCTGGATCGAGAGAGGCGACCAGATCCAAAGCAAATCTGGCTGTGGGAAGGTGATGAGGAGATAGTGAGCAGCGGAGAAGAAGAGCATGGCAAATCCGGTAGCGATGGGAGGAGGAGCAACCCAGCAAACTTCCACCAAGGGGAAAAAAATCCTCACAAAGAGGAAAATGTTGGGAAGAGAGATCTCCCAAGGTTATTGAGCAGAGAACAAGAAGGAAAAGAAAAGGGGGGAGAGAGGAGAGGGTTGGCTGGAGGCCGAAGCCCCCTTCCCCTTCCAAACGGCGCTGCTGGTTGAATCCCTAAGGGAAGAGGCTAGAGAGAGATGCTCTCGTTTTTACAGAGAGAGTACGATGAAATGGGTTGAAATAGAATGTTCATTCTAATTTTATATTTCCTTTCTCTTATTTGGTACGTTTTATTTAAGTAGGAATGGTATTCTAACATAATGTAAGAATGCCTATTCCTTCCTCCAATCTAAAGAATGATCATTTCATTCCATCATGGAGTTATCATAAAAATTTATTATTATTTTTTTGTTAGCACTTTAAAAATTAAAAAAAAATTATTTAACTACTACCACCATTCCATTCTCCCACCACCCCATCGCCACCCCACCCTATTACCACCACAACCACCACTACCACCACCATCACGATAGCCGCAACAGCCACCACACAATCATACTACGACCACCGTACTACCAATGTCGCCACTACTACCACCATCACTACTGTTGGTCGTCGCTATCCCCACTACCACTATCGCAACCACAACACCACCTTACCACCACCACTAAGGTCACAACAATCTACTGTCACTATCTTACTAGCACCACCACTGATGCTGCCGTCGCCAGTACTACGACTCACACCATCACTTTCACAACTACTAATATTACCATTATCTATATAAATTTTTAATTTATTTGTTACTAGCTTGTTAAAAAAAAAATAAATAATAAAATTTATTCCATTCCATGAGTTTAATAAGTATAACCAAATATAAGAATTTGAATTATCATCTTATTCCTATGTCATTCCATATTGGCAACAAAATAATGTAATGGGAGTAGATATTTCATTCCATTCAACATTGTATTTCATTTTTACTCTCATTCTATTTCCACTTCATTTCTTTTCGTCATTCCAAACATGCTCTAAATAATTGACAAACCGCAAAAATTGTGAAGGGTATGATTTGATTCGATGCAAAGCCATTATATATATAATTTTGACCAAGCCATGATGAAAGTCTCAAAAGAGATTGAGTTGGGCTATGACTTGTGTAATGGATGAATTATTTTAGCCCAATAATAATCAAAGCTCAATCAAGATAATGAAATCTGTTTAGGGGGACTTACGGACCGGTCCTATTGACTAGATTCATTTACCTGTATGTCCTACTCATTTTTGTACCTCTCAATATCCCCAAAATACCCTTCCTACACCTCATTCAACAACCCAATCATCAAATTACTACCATGACCTACCACCTCCCACTTCTAGCTATCGACGAGTACTTCCAACTGCCCGTGATAACCTTCGACAACCTCTGACGATCACCTCTGGCAACCTTCGGCGCTTAAAGGCCTTACTAGAAAATTGTTAGCCTTTGTGTCGTAGATTAACATAACCATGCCTTTACCATATGCTCTTTGTTCTCTTTCCAGTGATAAATTTATCACTGATAGATTGACCCATGCAACATATTCACATCTACAATGACAAATCAGTAATAAATTCATCATTGTATAAATATAAAAAATCAACAACAGCATACAACATATTCAACAAATCAATGATAAATTTATCACTGATAGATTAATCATACAGCATATTCATCTCTCTCTAGTGACAAAAATGATAAATTTATCACTGTCTGTTTGTTAAAAAATTACAAAAAGAAAATCTCATAATCATCATCACAAATTAACACAAGATTCAAAGACATATTCAGTAATAAATTTAGCAGTGATAAACACATTCACTGATAAATTTTTTAATAGTTGTTTGTTAAAAGATTACAAAAAAAAAAAAAAAAGAAAAAAAAGAAAAAAAAAGAAGCTTGTCATCATCGTCACAAATCAATATCAGATTCAAAGAAATATATCAGTGATACATTTATCACTGACACAACATATTGGGTTTAAGAGAAATAAAAAGAGAGAGGGGGGGAGTGAGGAAGAGAGATGTGATAAATATAACATGAACAAAAATCACTGATAAATTTATCATTATAGTAATATCAAAATTCCAGCAGCAATAGTCCACAACATATTAAACAAATCAGTGATAAATTTATCATTGGATTAAGTGATAAATTCATCAAATTAGTTCAACATATTTTACAAATGTAGATTTTTACCAACACACTGTAGAAAGAGACTCGATCTTATCAGCGACCATGTAAAGCACCAAATTGGTGTCGAAGATGGTAAATCGACATTGAAAACAATTAGATTTGAAGCTATTGGTGAAGTTCGAGGTCGAAGATGGTAGATTGATGATTGAAGAAGAACAACGATGATGGTAGATGAAAGATGGAGGAAGACCGACGGTAATGACAAAGAGGAAGGAAGACGACAATGTTAGGTGAGCGAGCCAAATGGTTGAGAGATAGTGAAGTATAGATCGGCGATGGTGGAGATGGTTCGTGAACAATGGTGGTGGCAGTGGCCGGCGAAGGTGGTGGTGGTGGTGACTAGTGGAGGTGGCGGTGGTTAGTAACGGACAACGATGGTGGTTGTGGGTGGATGGCCATGGCCATAGCCATAGCTACAATGGTGGTATTTTCTATAGATATATATATATATATATATATATATATATATATTATATATATATATATATAAGAAAGAAGAAGAGTTTTGGAAAATTGATCAAGAGAGAAGTTAATACAAATTGAAAAAATTAATGAGTAATAAATATTATAAACAATTAAAGATTTAGAAGGCATTTAGGATGATTTAAATAGGGATTTTTAGCAGCTGGTAGCATGGGCAAAATTGGGATAAAAAAAATATAACAGGACTTCTTGATGCATGAGATAGAAAATTATGACCTAATGAGTAATAGATTCAATTATTGAGGCCAGTTGGTAAAAATCCCATCTGCTTATTGTGTACCTTTTAACCCAAAACAATTGAGCATATATCTAATAATAAATAACTATCATGTATTTTATTTTAATTTAAAATTTTTTTTTTTTCATATTTCTTTCTACAATTGATATATCATGTATAGTTTACTATGATGCTGATGCCACCTTTTGACAGAAGAATTACGGATTAATTATGATTCAACTAAATTAACCACAGTCAAAACACTTGAGAGCACAAATATAAAAAGTAGATAAAACACCCAAATCAAGTGTGTGTACGCGCGCACACATGCTTTAATATATTATACATGTAAAACTCAGATGTGCTATTAGTGCATCTTTAAGATTCCGGTTGGATAGATGTGGATTTGAAATACATGAATTTGATATTAATTATTCAAAAAAAAAAATAACTCAAATTTATATTTAATAGTTTATCAATAAATTTCAAGATTGAATTAAATAATTTTTTCATAATTTATTTGATATAATTATGCTAAGGATTCACTTTTAGTTAAAAGAAGCTTACTAAATTACAGCTCTTCTATTTCAATTTATCTTCAATATTATTGGGTTAAAGATATACAAGGCATGTCCACCTCCCATTTGTTACTATTTGTTAGCCAATACGTGATGTCACGCTTACACTCAATATATATTGTTTCCACTGGCACACACACATACTAGTGACAAAGAACTGCACCATGAAATTTTGTAAAACTTTGGTGATTCAACCCATTGATTGTGGTTAGTTGATGCTGCAACAATTAGATACAAATCATATTTTTTAACATGTAAACAAATAAATAAATAAAAATCGAATGTGATCAAACCAACTTAGAAAGCAATCTTTGAGGTGAAAATTGAATTGTTGCAATACTGTATAATGAAAATATGATTCTATGATGCATATACTACATTAGATGGAGCTAGCTAGTAGAACTCTCAGTTAATCTAAGGAGTTCTCAAGCAGATCTGCACCGAGGTCCTCAAACATCACCACATCTTCTTGATTTCTAATTTCTTCCTTCTTGTTTTCTCCACTTCGTCTTGAAAACATCTTTCTCATCTTGCGTGGCTCTTTCAACACTTCAGCTGGGGAGGAACCCGAGCCACATCCATAGCCACAGCCACCATTGTAGTTTCAATTCATGTGGAGAAGTGATTTTTGGACTCTCTCTATTGGAAAGTTGAGCTAAGCCATCGGGCATGGTATTGTCAATGCAGCTTGATTATAGGCCAAAACAACCTCCTCTGCAGTACTAAATGTTTTGAGCCAAACCCTAATCACATATCTCCGCTGCATACTTTCCCCACTGTCGTGAAGAAAACCATGATTCAATCCACTTGCTTTATTGAACTTTCAATCTTGATTACAATGATGCAACATCTCTTCTATATATATATACAACACTTCATATCCTTTAGTACATTCTTGATGATTATGCTATATATCTATTTTATACACGTGCTCTAATTAGTTGGTTATAACTACCATCTAACTGCTTTGATGAGTTGGATATGGCTTGAGCACATGCTAAGGCTTGAGTTGTGGCTGATGCTTGAGCTATGGCTTTAGCATCAGGATCAGTATCCTCAACATCCCCTTTCAAGCTAATGGGCTAATTGAAGGCCATGAGCTTGTTTTTAAGATACTGAAATCTGGGGATTGCCAAAGGCTTGGTGAACAAATCAACTAGTTGGTCAATAGTAGGAATGTATTTGAGGGTAAGGTATTTGGCAAGTACTTTATCACGCACAAAGTGACAATCGATTTTAATATGTTTAGAACGAGAGTGAAACAAGGGATTTGAGGCCAAGGCTATTGAGGAAAGATTGTCACAACCAAGAATAGGAGTAGTAGAAGAAGAGATATCAAGCTTAGTAAGTAACATAGAAATCCAACTTAACTTTGCAGCAGTATGAGTGAAAGCTCGATATTCAGCCTCTGTGGAGGACCGTGAGACAGTGGCTTGTTTCTTAGCTGACCAAGACACCAGGTTTGAGCCCAAAACAATACAATACCCAAAAGTAGATTTTCGATCATAAATATCTCTAGCCTAATTAGCATCTAAGAAACCATGAACATTAAAGGTGCTAGGAGTAAATGCAAAACCATGTGTGAGAGTACCCTGCACAAAACTAAGAAGCCTTTTTACTGCAGCAAAATTCCCAATGGTAGGAGTATGCATATGTTGGCATGCTTGATTAACAACTAGAGATAGATCAGGTCGAGTGATGGTAAGATATTGTAAGGCACCAACAATGCTTCGGTAGAGATTATGATTATCAAATGGAAGGGAAGCATTAGGAGGAAGACTAGGTTTAACAGAAATAGGTGAAGAACATGGTTTACAATATAGTTTTAAGAAAAATTTCTGTAGCATATATCTGCTGAGACAAAAAATACCTTGATGCTGTAGACTGAACTGAAATACCCAGAAAATATGAAATATCCCCCAACTCCTTCATTGAAAAAGCCCTATGCATTTGAGTAATGAGATTTTGAATGTGTGAAGAATTACTCCCAGTAAACAAGATATCATTAACATAGATAAGGAGATAAGTCATTGAGGTAGCTATTCCGTGAATGAACACAGAAGAGTCACACTTGCTATTCTTGAAACCTTGAGAGAGCAAGAAAGTGAAAAAAGTATAATACAACATTGGGAGCTTGTTTCAGACCATATAAAGCTTTTTGAAGTTTGCAAACATGAGTAGGTGAAGAAGAATCCACAAAACCATGAGGTTGAAGCATGGACACCTATTCACTACTACAAAAACAAATAAAAATCACACTTTTTTTGTGTGATGTATGTTATTTAATCACACCTTTTAAGTTTTATTAAAGTGTGATCTTTGAGAGTGTGATTAGAAGGGGTCATTTTTAATCACACTTTTTAAGTGTGATTAATAACATTTAGATCACACATTTTAAGTGTGATTAAAAATATTTAGCTCACACATTTTAAGTGTAATTAAAAATATTTAGATCACACCTTTGAAGTGTGATCTTTGAAAGTGTGATTAAAAAATGTCATTTTTAATCACACTTTTTCAGTGTGATTAATAACATTTAGATCACACATTTTAAGTGTGATTAAAAATATTTACATCACATCTTTTAAGTGTGATTAATAACATTTAGATCACATCTTTTA
>JAPPVO010002390.1:0-10339 GCA_030407325.1 Camellia japonica
TTCCCCACATAGACTTCGCTCTTGGTCAACACAACCTTATTAGACTCAAACACCATGTGGAAGCCATGTTTGTTTAAGAGCGATCATGTGACAAGGTTCTTACGAATGTCCGGCACAAATAGGACATCGTTCAGAGTCAGCTCTTTTTCTGAAGTCATGTTTAGGACCACCTTACCTTTACCCTCGATAGTTGAGGTCACAGAACTCCTTATAAACAACTTCTCACCGTTCGAAACCGGTTCAAAAGTTGTGAATATCTTCTTCTTAGCATAGATGTGGCGAGTGGCCCCAGTGTCCACCCACCATTCCTTCGGGTTGGACCCCACCATGTTTACCTCAGAGACAACAGCCGACAGATCCATGTCGTCCACATCTTGTGACAGATCCTCCATTTTAGCCATGTGAGCCCAGCTTTTGTTTTGTGGAGGGTACTTCTTGTAAGGCTTCTTGCGACAATTAACCACCCGATGCCCATCGCTTCTATAGTTGAAGCACTTTCCATTGAACCTAAAAGTAGGTTCCTACGGCTTGTAGAAAGGCCTTTTGGAGACACCACCTCTGGCCCCCAACTTTAAGCTTTTGCCTATTGGTGGCTTCTTCTTCACCCCCGAGGACTAGCCATGCTCAACCACATTAGCTTTCACAGTGGAGATACTCCCCCCTTTCTTCCTATTATCCTCCTCAATTCGGTGTCTGGCAACGAGCTCTTCGACTGTCATCTGTAGACGTCCCCGAACGCATCTCGGGCGAAAGGGAGTGCGAGTCCCCCCCCGTTCTGGTTCGATATTGGGTCACCACAGTTCGAAGGACTCAAATGTCACGGTTCTTAATCTTGAACCAAAGAGTCCAAATCCGGCAAATCGTTTTGAGAAAACAGATTTTTGAAAGAAGTGCCAAACATGGACTGCTTTGCCAGATACAGAGTCGCCACCTAAATGTTTTTAAAATGGGAAATTTAGGAAACCCTGACTTGGTGCCAAAGGCCACGTGTCCGTCATCACCAAAGTTGCCTCGGCTCGGGAACTTGGGTACGATTGGGGAAGGTCACTTCGTGAGCACCCCCGCTCGCCCGGTCAAAGACCGGCCTCTACTAACCATGATATCTTATTTTGAAAACATTGTGCGTTCTTATTCCGGTTATTAGCCTAGGTTACTATGTGATGCTTGCAGCAAACAAATATAGACTGAGTCGCCTGAATTGGAACAAAACACTTCATGTTTGTTTGTTTGAAAATGGTTTGATGGTGCTACCCGCAGGTAGGCTAAGACGTGGATTTGCCACCCTCGGGTGGGCTTAGAAAACATGATTTTGCCACTATCTAGTGGGCTTAAAACAAACATTTGATGAATTGTCCAATCCAAGTAACTCAACCTCCACCCACAGGCATTCAAGGCAGTTATATCACATAAGCACATAGCCTCATGGTAAGCATGCTATTCATGGCAGTCACTCACACGCATGCAAGGATGCTAAAGCATAAAACTCACCGAGTACTCCAAGCCAAGACAAAAGCTAATTAGAAATCATGCATGATTCTAACTATACAGAAATGCCTAATGCAACACATGCAAAATGCAACTATAGCAGGCTCGGCTATTCTAAACATGGCATATGGAATGCTACAACTAACACGTATTCAATTTGGAATTGAAATACGAATGCAGTTTGTATGATGCGCCGAACCCGGTGCATGCAAGACAGATGAATGATGCAAACATGCTATCATACTGTATGCTAATTGAAATATGCCCTATATCTAACTATCATAAGCGGGTAAATAAAAGGGAAGAAAGACGTGGGGTTGGAAGACATACATCACACTCACGCACACTTATTACAATTATGCCCTCGCACAGAGGGTCCGAATAAATAATATACAGTCCAAAATGAAAGAATAATACAGTCCGAATAATACAGATCCCTAATTAATTAACAAATTAACTAAGAAAACTGTAAACTGGCATGCAAGCCAGGGGGTGCCTTGATTCTGATGAATGCTGCAAGTTTGGGCTGCCTTGCGCGGAAATCCACTAGGATGCCCCAATTAGCCTCTGTTTTGCAATGTTTCTCGAAATGCGTGCCAGACTCCGAAAAGTTACTGATTCTCTATTTTGCTGCAACAGAGAGCAGGAAAGGGGCATAGGAATGTATTTCACAAATATATGCATGGCTCGATCCTTGTGCCACCAATCACGCATATCGATGCATGATGGCCGAGGAGCCGAATTGCACAATTCAATATAGGACGAATGCACATGAATGCTACAACAAAACCTAACTCCATCATGGATAATCCGGAGCGTCGGTGACTTGGGAATTGAGACCCGTTCCGTCGCTCGGAGTACGAAACGTGCCTCGTTTCCCGTGCCCGGGCTAACTCCTATTCCGAACACGATGCAATATGCATGATATGCATGAAATGTAGCTAATATGCAACCCTAACATACACAATGTCATGGAATGACATACAAGCTATACGAGGTAATATACAACCGGGCATACACAATGCTATGGGTGAAATGGCATACGCAATGCAATAATGGGCTTATACCAACATGAGAGAGCCTCAGCCACACTCACACAGGAGGCCATCGGATAAAAGTGAAATGCCTCGAAATGCGTGCACACGGGCACGCAAACCGAGGCAATGGCATACGGAATGCAATGATGCTAAAATGGCATACAGAATGCAAAATGGACTTACACTAACATGAGTGAGCCTCAGCCACACTCATATAAGAGGCCGAGAGATGAAAAATGAAGTGCCTCGAAATGCGTGCACACTGGCACGCAAACCGAGGAGATGACATTTAGACATGAAATGACATAGAAAATGATATGCAAACATGCCAATGGAATTTCAGCACTGAAATATGGGGGAAAACAGTCCCGAAAGATGGCGAAATGACACCAAATGCAAGGAATGGTCCCGAAATGCAAATTTAGGCACCCGAAATGGCCTATAGTCATGCAATGCATGCACGATATGGACATGGAATGAAAATACAGTAGCAAGGCAGCCCCAAAACAAGCATTTTTCTAGCCTAAAACATGGCCAAACAGCGAGCATAGATAGGGCAACAATGGCATGCAAAAGTAGGGGCCAAGAGAGGGGTATTGAAGTAGATGGTAAATGCAAAGCCCAAACAACAAAATACCCTTCTACAACACTGAAGAGGGACCAAAAATATGAACATTTACAGTTTATGACAGCCCCCAAATCAGTATGAAAACATGCCAAAAATGTCATGCAAGATCTAGGATACATAAGGCTATAACATGAGGTACCCCAAACATTCATCAAACCAGAAAATACCATTAATGAAATATGTCAAGAAGATCAAAATATGACTCTTTCCAGTTCTGATGATGGCCGAAAACAGAAGCTAGATAAGCTTAAAAGAGCATGCAAAAATGGGGGTGAAAGAGGGGTATAATGACAAGTATAACATGGAGACCCCAACAAGGTTTATCCCTTCTACAATGTTGTATAGAGACAAAAAATAATCTTACTCACAGTTCATGACATGCTCCAAAACAATTTACATATAGGCCAAACAAATCATGCAAATTTACGGTAAATATGAGGGATTATGAAGTAAGTGCAAGATGGGGGGACCAAAAAGGGTTGAGCCCTTCTTCAATGTTGAATAGGGGCTCAAAATAGGCCCACTTACAGTTTACATTATGCTCGAAAACAGATCACACATGGGCTATAAATTTCATGCAAAAATGTGACATACCAAGGGGTATTGAAGCAAGTACCAAATGGAGGGCTCAAACAGGGTTGAGCCCTTGATCAAACATGAAGAATGGATCAAAAAAGCCCTAGTTTCAGTTAGGGTCGGAGCCCAAAACAGTAAGCAAATAGGCTAGAAAAATGAGGCAAGAATGAGCTATAAAAGAGGGGAATGAGAACTTACCCTTGAAGACCACCCTTTCTTTGCTTCTTGGACCAAATTTGCTGCCTTTTAGCTGCTAGAAATCCTCTCCTTGCTGATGGAATGGAGTAGTGGTGGTGATGCTTGGTGGTGATGAAGAAAAGGGTAGGATTTAGTGATTTTTTGAAGAAAATGAGAGAGAAATGGAGGGAGATGTATGCAAAGCTTTTAGGGAAAGTTTTGTAACCCTCAAACCAAGCTTGAGCTGCTGTTATAAAGGCAAGAGAGGAGGAGCAAAGTGGAGGGAAATGACACCCAATTTCCCTCCTCAAGTCTTCCCCCGGATAGAGATATTTTTGGGGGAAAACAGCTATACAGCTGTAAAGTACACAGCATGGGGATCAGGGCCGGCCAGCTTTTTGGGCTGCAGGTGGCCGGCCGGCCACCCCCTATGGCCGGCCGGCCAAGGGGCAAAATGGTCAAAAGAATTAGTGGCCGGCCATAGCATATTAGGATCCTCCAAGGTGTGTACAACACAAATATGTGGTTGAAAGTTGGCAACTGCGAACCAGGAGAGAGAACAACCCACTTTTCAAAAGGGTTCAAAAGGGTCAAATGGAGTTAATGGCCGGCCATATGATATTAGGGTCCTCCCATGTGTGTACAACACAAATATGTGGTTTGGGGTTGAAGAAAATGGCCCTAGGGTGGTCAACATTGGCTCGGAAGTGAGAAAAAACGGGCGTCGGAGGGCGCCGGAGGAATATAACTGGTTGCTGAGACAATTACTGGGCTCCCACCCTTCAGTGACCTTCCTGGTGATAAAACAGAGGTACCTGCCAAAAATGAACGAAAACCGATGCAAAACGAATGCTCGGGGGGCCAAAACACGCAGTTCGGGGTCCCGAAAATAGGCTGTTAAGCACCGAAAGTGGCATTCGGCCACGAAGTGGGTTTCTCAGACCTCAGTGTCCCTCAAAAGGGAGTAAATAGGATGCATGCCAAAAACCAGAGCAATCGGAGATGGTTAGACGGTCCCGAACCGAGGCACACGGCCTGACGGCTCTGAAAACCGGGAACCGGGCTCCGGAATGGGCAAAATGGCCTACGACCACGAAATGTAGCCCACGGCCACTGAGAGATGGTCTATGGGACCTCTCCCTCCCTTCAGGAAAAGAAACAGAGAAAACCAAGTCTGGTTCGCAAACCGAGACAAGGTACAGAAGAGGGTTCGGAAGTCCGGAGGCAGGGCTCACGGCCGTGACTCTGAGACTTCTGAACGAGCACAAAATGCAACATCACCGAGCGCTCCATCGGTGACGTCTGAGTCTTAAGGTCGGTCAAAAATGGGGTGTCGACAGTTGCCCCTCTTTGACAGAACTCGAAAGTCATAAGAATGACGAGAGTGAATGTCAAAGCCCAGAGACGACCCATTTTTGACAAGGCCGAAGACTTAGACAAAGCAGACAGGATAGACAAAGATGTGCCCGCAGGCATGCCCGCAGGCAGGGGCAAAATGCAAATGATATGCGGGAAGATTTTGATAATTGGACTTACACGCTACGCGAAGCCGGTTTGAAAATTGGACTTATACGCTACGCGAAGCCGGTTTGAAGATTGGACTTATACGCTAAGCGAAGCCGGTTTGAAGATTGGACTTATACGCTACGCGAGGCCGATTTGAAGATTGGACTTATACGCTACGTGAGGCCGGTTATCACTCATGATCATGCAAAGAGAACTGTAATGAAGCAATTATGCAAAATAAATGCAACATTTTAAGCGAATGCTAGGCAAGCAAGTAAACTCGAACCAAACTATACCTCATGCAGAAAGGATGTAAGAAAATCATGGAATCTTCACGAACATGTACGATAGATACACAAAGTGAAGTGAGTGTGATGGATACACTAGGTGAGTGTGTGATAGATACACAAAGCGAGTGTGTGTGATTGATACACAAAGTAGGCATAGTGTGTGCGTGTGTGGTTGATACACAAAGCGAGCGTGTATGATAGATACACTATATGAAGCAAAATGTGATAGATACAGTAGCTGAGTGCGTGATAGATACAGTAAGCGAGTGTGGTGAGCATAGTGTGATAGATACACAAGGGGTGAACACAAAGTGTGATAGATGCACTTAGTGAACAAAGTGTGATGGATACACAAAAGGAAACAGAGTGTGATAGATGCACTAAGTGAACAAGTGTGATGGATACACTAAAGGTGAACACAAAGTGTGATAGATGCACTTAGTGAACAAAGTATGATTGATATACACGAAGTGTGATAGATGCACTTAGTGAACAAGTATGATTGATATACTGAAGGTGAACACGAAGTGTGATATATGCACTTAGTGAACAAGTATGATTGATATACTAAAGGTGAACACGAAGTGTGATAGATGCACTTAGTGAACAAGTATGATGATATACTGAAGGTGAACACGAAGTGTGATAGATGCACTTAGTGAACAAGTATGATGATATACTAAGGTGAACACGAAGTGTGATAGATGCACTTAGTGAACAAAGTATGATGATATACTGAAGGTGAACACGAAGTGTGATAGATGCACTTAGTGAACAAAGTATGATGATATACTGAAGGTGAACACGAAGTGTGATAGATGCACTTAGTGAACAAAGTATGATAGATATACTGAAGGTGAACACGAAGTGTGATAGATGCACTTAGTGAACAAAGTATGATAGATATACTGAATGAAGAGAGTGTGATTGATACACCAAGGCAAATGAAGTGTGTTGGATACACTGAGTGAAGCAAATAAAGTGTGATTGATACACTAAGTGAATGATCTTAAACGGAACTTCTTTGAATGAACCGTACATACAATATCGTGCATGACTGAGAAAGAAACTTGATAGGTACAATGCATTACAATGCATGATGCTTAAGGAAAGCAATAAATGGACAAAGCGGCGCTTTAGAAAGCACCTCATGAGGTGAGTGGCGGTGAACCGCTCTTCTCCGACGGGGATCTCCCCTTGTGCTCTTCGAACACTTTACCTTCGACTCACAGTACAAAGGCTCTAGAATGCTGACAAGGGTTCTACACGTAGAATACTTTGGATGCTGCCTTTCTTCCTGATCATATTCACAACTTTCCCTATTCTCCAACGGGGTGACAGACTAGGTTGGTTCAGTATCCAGAATTGAGGTGCATACACGCTATCTCAACCTATGGGGCTTCCATACGGATTTCAAGCCGAGGGCACGCCTCTGGGTATTTAAACCAGACTTTAGTCTCGGAAATCCCGAACCTTTGCGTTCTAGGCAACAGCCATTCGAACTCTAGTTTCCACCGTCGCAGTTGGTCTCCTAGAACTCATTGCAAACATAGCCAAGATGTCCCTGGCGTGAAACGGTACTCGAGAAGAGCACTTCTGATTGCCATTTTGGCTTGAAGCAGACTTGATCTTGAGCTTGAGGTAGAGGCACACTCATACTTCGGAGCATTGACAAGGCCTGACAAGGTGCATACGGAATGCGATCTCGGAGCTTACTGAAGTTGGAACAAACTCAGATGCCCGACATTTTCCTCTTTTGCTTTTGTTTTGCAGTCCGGAACCATTATAGCTTCAGATAGGTCCTGGTTCCACTGTTCTCATATGACCTGGGTTGAACCCTGCGGTTTTATGCAAGAACAAATTCTGTTTTGAACAAATGTGGAGAACGGCACGGCACTCGGAGCACAAAATGATTTTATTTTCGAAATTGAGAGATGATTTTTCGACCAGGTATTGAGCCTACGACTAAACACAGCAAAACGACTCAACAAGGAAATAAAAGGCACACAACCTAGACACATCGAGTAACACTCGAAACGACCCAAAACAAAATCGAGATAAAACAAAAAGACAAGACACTCAGACATGCACGGGGAGCCTGTTTCACCAGTAGTGTTTCCCACCCTTTCTCATTTGTGGTTCTCACATCATCGGCCCTCAAGCTCTGTTTTTCTGAAAAAGCCCTTTTCTCACTTTTTTCTCACATCACACATCTCTCTATTCTTCAATCTCTCATTTTTCATCCCTCCCCTGGGTGGTTGATAATAAACAGCAAGTTGTGGGCTCGTGCCCCTAGCATTCTGCTAGATTCTTCTTCTTCTGCACGCAGCTAGTGAGTTTCTCCCACAGAGGGGCTGTGCTACAACTGGGTGTGTAGCAAATCTGTAGCTGACATCGATTGATGATGCTCTGCTTGGAGTTCGGACGTGATCAGATCTGTCCAGATGAGGGAGTGGAATCTCTGGTCTCATTCCAGTTCGTGCTTCACACTTGGCTTGATACCTCGTTGCTCGGAGGATGTGAGAGCTTTCAGCCTTTTGTTGTGCCCTTCAGTTGTGCCTTTTCTGGCAGGCAGAGTGCCCTTTTTGGCAAGTATTTTGACAAAGGGGAAAAGATAGGACACCTGACTCAACTGTGCCCCTAGTTCATCATTTTTGACCATTTTTTTTGTTTTTGCTTTCTACTAAAACAGTTTTGACCAACATGAGAGTTAGATTAACATGCTTGTTCGATTTTTGATTTGAAATCATGCAAGTCAGGCTATGAGCACTGAAAATTTTCCTTTTTTGGGTCCAAGAAATGGTCCAGTTTTTGGAAAAGATGGAACAATTTTTGAGAAAATTAGTCAACCTCAGTAAAAATTCTCAAAAACTATTTTTGCAAACGGCCACTTGCTCAACGAGCATGAAACCTACTCCTGAGATGCACAACCTCAGATCCAAAGGAAAACTGCCCTGTGCTTGAAGAGAGCTGCACGGCAACGGAAAGTTGCCCCTTGTTTGAACGACGCCGCGGCGCATTGAATGGCAATGAAGAGTTGCCCCTTGTTTGGATAGCACCGCGGCGCATTGTAGTCAGTCCTCAGAGTGACGAACATAACCAAATCCTCAGATACAGAGAAGACAAAGATGACCAGAACCATCGCATGGACACAATCGAATTGAAGTATTTTACGGCTGGACTTCAGAATGAAGTTGCCTACGTATCCCAAAGATGGGAATCAAGCCTTACGTAGTTCGGGGTGAAGGTACGCTCGAGTATTTAACCTCTCCTTTTATGCTCTAACTTTTGCCAAGGCGCCCGTTGCAGGTTTTCAATCTTGCGAGCTTTGTTTTTCTTTTTTTTCATTCTTTTTTTTCATTTTCATTTCTTTTCTTCTTTTTTTTTTTTTCTTTTTTTTCTCTTTTTCTCTTTTTTTTTGTATTTTTGTATTTTTCTTTTTTTTTTTTTTTGTTCTTTTTCTTGCTCTAACTTTTGCCTGGTCGCCTTCCGGGTTTTCGGCCCAGCGAGCCTCTCAAAGGGTAAAAGTGTAGCTGGTCCATGCCAAATGGTTTTGAGATCCTGAAGTCATCTGAATCCCGGAAATGACTGCTGTATTGATTCGCAGAAGGATCCATTTTCGCTCTTCGAGCATATCGGACATTTTTGCCCCTAGTTCGAGGGGTGCTTCTGATTTAGCTTCGCAAGCTTCTTCTGATGAGGTCTGATCTTCTTGATCTGACTTTTGTGCCTCTTGTTCGAGGGCTGCTTCAAATCTGGCCACACAGGCCTCACATTGTAGTTGACCGTTGAACATTCTGAATTCAAGTTCAAGGTTTGAAAGCAAGG
Organism: Camellia japonica; assembly: GCA_030407325.1. Classification (NCBI taxonomy): domain Eukaryota; kingdom Viridiplantae; phylum Streptophyta; class Magnoliopsida; order Ericales; family Theaceae; genus Camellia; species Camellia japonica. The sequence continues at coordinate 9,528 of JAPPVO010002390.1, forward strand.
GCTCAAGTCTCGAGGCTGAGAGCGATCCTAAGCTGCACAATCTCAAGAGCGATTCCACACAGGTCTTCGCAGGACCGCGCAAAACATTTTGTTTTTGAAAATTTTTAAGAAAGCGACAAATCGCTCGCGCTGAAGACAGTGTAGGACCAATCTGGATCAAAGCTAGGGTCCTTCTCAGTACTCACACTAACAAGCATGATTTCATTCATTAAGGGCTTAGCACGCCTCTCTTTCTCTCAATTTGATCAAAGTTTTACAAATCCCGAGGAATTCCTTCCTCTTCGTTTTCACCGCGGTGTTCAAAAAGTTTTGAAAAACTCAGGTCATGACAATGACTTCAAGGCATAAGAGAGCAGGTGGAATGCACTACCAGTTCATTCAAACTCTCTGGCACAACTGGCACAAGGCAGAAGCAAGCACAAAAGCGTGAAAATCACTGCTGTTTCATTCATAACTGTTGGCACAACTGGCTCCCTGGCAGAAACAGACTCAAAAGAAAACGAGGAGACAAACGCAAAACAAAATGGTGATGCCCGAGGTAACTCCCTCGGAATCACCCGACCTTTATACAACAGAACTGACTCGATACAACAAGACAGACCCTTAATCAAAAAGACTGACTCAAGACGAAGAGACAGACTCAAAACAAATCAACAAAACTGACCCAACACCCAAGTCAGAAAGCACAAAAACTTGGTATTTGCACATTGCTCAGAACAGTGCGTGCCATTCCCACGTCTGGAGTTAATCGAGCGCCGCCCGCAGGTGGTTCATCCCCCGTTCACATAACATTATCCCCCAAGTTCACTGAC
>JAPPVO010002391.1:0-40044 GCA_030407325.1 Camellia japonica
CGTTACAGCCGCTTTTGCAGTGTGATTGAGATTCACAGGTATATCGGCCGTAGCGGCTGCCGTAGCGGTCGTAACAGTGCCGTAACAGCCGTAACAGCTTGTTACGCATCGTTACGTAACGGTTTCAAACTGTTTCTTTCGAAAAAAACACACAAAAAAAAACTGAAAATAGGAGAAGAGAGATAGAGAGAAGAGGGAAGATAAAGAGAGAAAATGGAGGAGCAAGAGATAGAGAGAGAGAAGAGGGAAGATGAAGAATATGTTATTGATTTGTTGAAGCTATAAGACCTATGCTATACTATTCAGCTATTATCATTAAACCATTTTGTTTGTGTGTGTCTATCTATATATTGTTTGAAAATAATAATAATAATAATAAGTATGGTCATTATCTATTTGGCTTGGTTAAAATATGTATATATATATATATATTTAGGCTCTTATTTATTCTCTTACTTTTATTATTGTTTATCTTATATATAATAGTTAGTAATTGATTTTTTGTATAATATAAAGTCATTAATTATTAAAATAAAATGTAAAAAACTCAGTTTATAGTGATTTAAAAATATGAAATATATTGGATCATACTTAAAAATTTACAAAAATTTATCAATATTTATTTTTAACCCAATAAATATGATCATGGAAAAAAAATATGCGTATCAGTAATTTTTTTCAAATTGTGCGAAAAATAAAAAAATTCATGGTTTCGGTTACCGCAACCATTGTACACTACGGCCTTTACACTCCGGAACCGCAATCGCGTCACCGCCACCGTTACGGCGACTGCAACCGCTTTTTAGAACCTTGCTCCCAACCAACACGTGATTATTACATTCCTTTTGTTGTCACAGGTCCTATTTTTCACGAGGAAGGTGGCCGTGACATCCGTACGGTGGATCGGGGGCTGTTTCACTTTTTCGCTCCCTTAACGCCCTTTTTCGGTTAAGCTGAAGGCATTTTTGGCTCTAACTCCCAACCTACACGTACTAATTACATTCCGTCTATTGTCACAGGTCTTATTTTTCACAGGAAAGGTGGTCGTGACATCCGTACGGTGGTTCGGGGGCTGATTTGCATTTTCACCCCCTTAACGCCCTTTTTCGATTAAGTTTAAGGCGTTTTTGGCTCTAACTCCCAAACTACACGTGCTAATTACATTTCGTCTATTGTCACAATTCCTATTTATCATGGGGAAGGTGGTCATGACATCCGTACGGTGGTTCGGGGGCTGATTCTCATTTTTGCCCCCTTAACGCCCTTTTTCGGTTAAGTTTAAGGCGTTTTCGGCTCTAACTCCCAACCTACACGTGCTAATTACATTTTTCCTTTTCTCACATGTCCTATTTGTCACAGGGAAGGTGTCTGTGACATTCGTACGGTGGTTCCGGGGCTGTTTCGCTTTTTCGCTCCCTTAACGCCCTTTTTCGGTTAAGCTGAAGGTATTTTTGACTCTAACTCCCAACCTAAACGTGCTAATTACATTCCATCTGTTGTCACAGGTTCTATTTTTCACGGGGAAGGTGGCCGTGACATCCGTACGGTGGTTCCGGGCCTGTTTCGCTTTTTCGCTCCCTTAATGTCCTTTTTCGATTAAGTTTAAGGCGTTTTTGTCTCTAACTCCCATCCTACACGTGCTGATTACATTCCATCTATTGTCACAGGTCCTATTTTTCATGGGGAAGGTGGCCGTGACATTTGTACGGTGGTTCGAGGGCTGATTCGCATTTTAGCCCCCTTAACGCCCTTTTTCGGTTAAGTTTAATGCATTTTCGACTCTAACTCCCAAAGTACGTGTGCTAATTACATTCCGTCTGTTGTCACATGTCCTATTTGTCATAGGGAAGGTGGCTGTGACATCCATACGGTTGTTCCGGGGCTATTTCGCTTTTTCGCTCCCTTAACGCCCTTTTTCGGTTAAGCTTAAGGCATTTTCGGCTCTAACTCCCAATCTACGGGTCCGAATTACATTCCGTCAGTTTTCACAAGTCCTATTTGTCATGGGGAAGCTGTCCATGAAAGCCACATGGTGGTTTGGGGGCTGTTTTGAATTTTCGCCCCCGGAAAGCCATTTTTCGATTAAGTTTAGGGCGTATTCGGCTTTAACTCCCAACCTATTAGTCCGAATTACATTCCATCAATTGTCACAAGTCCTATTTGTCATGGGGAAGCTGTCCGTGAGAGCCACACTGTGGTTCGGGGGCTGTTTTGAATTTTCGCCCCCGGAAAGTCATTTTTCGACTAAGTTTAGAGCATATTCGGCTCTAACTTCCAACCTATTGGTCCGAATTACATTCCGTGAGTTGTCACAAGTCCTATTTGTCATGGGGAAGCTATCCGTGAGAGCCACACGGTGGTTCAGGGGTTGTCTTGAATTTTCTCCCCCAGAAAGCCCTTTTTCGACTAAATTTAGGGCATATTCGGCTATAACTATGGTAAAGCCATAAACATTCCTAGTGAGCTGATTGAGTGCCAAATGAGAAGTTAATGCATGTGGAATTTGATTCAGAAGTGAGATTACACCACTTTTCATGAGTATGATTGTGATTATAAAAGTGAGATTACATTTGAGCTTCCCTTGTGCAATACCAGACAGAAATTGGAGAGGCAAATAAGATTAAAAATTCATCCAAGTTTCAAATAAAGTAAGGGAGTTTTCCAATTTTCATTTATCAATTAAATAATATTTGAAGGAAAAGATGAGAAGTATCAAAGAATATGATCGTCTCCCAATTTTCATTTGTCAGTCAAATGAGGGACAAGTACATGGGCAAATTTTGTATTATTAGCAGCAATGACAATGTTCTGCATGAATCCATTATCTTAAAACATATATTTACATAACAGTATGGCAGATTGCAGAATAAATATATAAGATATGACTAGAGGACAAGAGAACATACTCAATGTATCCGTTAGACAGTTCACAACCACCAACAAGACCAGGTCCTCCAATTTTTGGTTGCTGAAATGAAATAAAAAATCAGACCGCATAACTAAATCTAAAGAGTTTTTAACAAGCACCTCAATAATAACAATTTAGAGCCATTCACTATAACTAAAAGAGGAACAGAAGTGCAAATAATAAGTATATATTTTACTGTTTATAAGCAATAAAATAATTGACCACATGATTGCACACTCTGTTACTTGTGTATTTGGATTTAATTTTACCATTAATTCACTTCTATACTATAAGATTCAATGAGTGAAATTATGAAAATGGGGAAAGGAGAAGAAGAGATAGATTGAGAAGAATATATCTATTACTTCAAAATAATTCACCACATCAATTTTTTTATAATTATTTCGGAAAAACTTTATTTTTAAACTACTAAATACAGCAAAGGTTAAAATTAAATTATTTAGGCCCTTTATTTTTTAAACAAAAATTTGGGTCTTTTGTGAGACCGAGGTCTACAGACCCGAGAGAGAGAGAGAGAGAGAGAGAGAGAGAGAGAGAGAGACCGAGAGTAAGAGAGAACCTAAGTACAACAAACAGTGTGACATGTCCAAAAGTGTGACACCAGTCTTCCACTTATTCAATATTGCTATGATAAGGAACATTGCGACTAACAGATAAGAGCAAACACTCTGGCAATTTAAATTAATTTTGGTCTACACAAGGTGTGGACAACAAATAAAATTTGAAGAAAATCACTCACTCAATTGCAGTTCTGGTTTGGGAAATGGAAACACTCCACTTTAATGAAGATATACCACTTTGCTACCCAAAAAGGAAGAAGCAATGCACCTTGAGAACAAGGAACAATGCTTGGCTTTTAGTATCAACTAACAATGCACTTGGCATTATCCTTACATGGGGTCTTCAGACTCTGTCTGCATTTGTGTTTTCTTAATTTTCTTAGTTATTCTATGCATAATCTTCTGAATTATGAAAAGGATATGTCCAAAACAGCACGAATGACTGCAAAAAAACCAAAATAGTGTTAGCCAGTTAACAAAGAAAAGGAAATAGAACAAAGTGATGAATAAATGTTGTTAAAGTACACATGCATCATCATAACATAAGGATCCCCCAAAAATTATGGCAATGGGGTTCTTCATAATTGAATCTTCTAACCCAAAAACATAGATCTATGAATATAGTAGGACGAGCCACAAGGAAAACAAGTAAACTCGCAATTTCACAAGCCCTTCATCTTAAATTTATGGCTTAGTTCTTAGCTTTTTACTTCAAAGCAGGTTCCATCATACACTCATTTAATAGTGTTATTATTTTAATTGAAATAATAAAAAAAGGAGCAAATAATAAACCATCATTAAAGAGAAGCTCTAAAATGGAAATGAGCATCGCCGAATACATGCAATATAATTTTAGCACAACTAAAAATACAAATAAGGATGAAGCAAAAATCATAGACCTTTAGCGTACTAAAGAGTGAGAAATTTAGTCAATGTCTTGAAAGTAAGAATCAAGGGAAACATTTTAAGAAATAAACTTGAAATAAATAATGGAAAATTAATAGAGAAGCGTACCATAAGCCTTGCCAAAATGCCATCAAATATAATCTGGTTCCATGTAATGACCCGACCCTCGCATATGTTTCTGGTATATTTTTAGTCATTTATTCTGTACATTTAAATGCTTAATGTGAAATTTCAGGTGAAATTAAGTTAAGCAAATGGACTTTATGAATAGAGACCTATATCTATTTAATAAGGAAAATCTCTGTTACAATTAGAATGTTGGATCAGAAATTGAGAGCCTTAGAGGCTTGATAATCCGAAAGTGATTTTACTTTTGAGATCAGCATAATTTTTAAGTAATAATAAGCACTTTTGTGGAAATTTGATTTGGGATGATTAAACTGATAGGATTTTGTCCTATTCAACTTTTAATATATGAGTGTCTCTTGAACATTTGGGCCATATACAAAAATCTCCTGAGAGAATGGAAGAAGTAGAGAAGAAAAGAGTTGAGAGGAAGAAGAAAGGTTCTTCAAGGAAGAAGAAATGGGGAAATTAAGAGATTTATAGAGATTTTAACTTAAAGTATGTTTTTCTCATTCTAATTGACTCCTCTCTTGAATTGAGTAGGAATTCCTCTATGTTATGTAAGTTAGGGTTATCATATGAGTCAAGCAAGTATGAAGTAATTAATTGGGATGATGACTCTTATGCTTGATTGATTTGGAATTATATTTCTTCAATTGCTAAGTTGAGCTCATCTATGGGAGCAATGGCTTTATGGGTATATATGTGTGTGAAGTTGGAAATCTCATGGAATTAAGTTATGTTTGTGAGTTTAAGATTAAAGATCTAATTCATATTCAAATTGATATATGTTGTGATCCCTATGTACATGGTTTTTGGACCCTATTCTAACAATTAATGGATCCATATCGAGGCTTGTAAGTACTCACCAAAGTTGAGTGTTTATGTGAATTTTGGACTGCACATCTGGGCAAATCGCCGCACGTGCGGGAGTCATGGCCACACGTGCGGGAAATGTGAAATTTTTGGGTTTTGGCTCTGCTAAAAAGGCACGTGCGGGCTTTCCAGCCGCACATGCGGGACTAACCGTCGCACGTGGGGGGCTCACAGCCGCACGTGCAGCCCATGCTGGAAAAGTTGGATTGCTTCATTTTATGTGCTCGTCCCTCGGATATTTTTGAAATCTGTATTTGATGCCTTTTTGATATCTGTAAATTCATTCGAAACAAGTGAGTCAGGAAATGATTTAACAAAGAAAAAGGAACTAACTTACGAGTTATGTATGTGTGCAGGACACATTCCAGGAAGGACTAACGCTCCGCTACCACACCGTGAGTAATAGTACTGTGTAGTACATTTGGTGTACTATTAATAATTAATGTTAACGTTTTGTTATTCGTAAGCAAACTACGTCGTTTCTTAACGAATAAATGGAACTTAAGTTCATCCTTGAACAATAGTATCTGTGTGAATCTAAGATTATTTTGTTGTGTTATACATGTACCCGAAGTCGTTCAGAACCTATATATAAGTGTAAAGGTCTAACATCATTATGTGACCCATGTTAGAATGTGAATCGTTCTGTCCTTATTAAGCGTACTGTAATGATATATGTGCCCTCTGTTAATAGTTATTGTTATTATTCTGTTATACACAAGACAACTGTGTCAATCTGTAAAATACGCTTTGCTTATTGCCAATAGTTATCATTAGCACTCTGTTAAACGCAAGTTAACTATGTTAACACATGAGAATGATTGAAGGAATCTATGTGCCTCTGTATAACTCTGAGACCAGTCTGCTCTAATGATATCTAGGCCTATGGCCATTCTGTATAATCTGTAAGACCTATTGTTTTCTGGTATGGAACAAAGTGTTGTACGGAACTAAGTGCTATAGTGTGAGTCACCTCTAGAATCCGTGCGAGACACCTCTTGAGTCCATACATATATAAGCTGGGCTTAAAGCCGATCTGTGAAATCTGTGAGGCCTATGGCCGTTCTGTGAAATCTGTGAGGCCTACGGCCATTCTGTGAAACCTGGGCCTATGGCCAATCTGTGACATCTGGGCCTATGGCCAATCTGTGATATCTGTTAGGCCTATGGCCAATCTGCAAAATCTGTCAGGCCTAAGGCCGTTCTGTATTCTGGGCTTAAAGCCACTCTGTTTGAAGACTGGGCCCAAGGCCGTTCTAGAAACAATTACAGGATAAGATTAACTATAAGTTCTCTGCATTTATATACCTTGTGATTCAAGTTATTTATTGGATTATCACGTACTATTATTCGCTGAGCTTCGCTCACTTTATGTTATGTCTGTTTCTGTAGGCATTCAACCTGGAGGTCAGTCTTAATCCATGGCATTTGTACCTCTTTTGTCAACTGCAGTGTGTCCAGGCACTTAGATGAAGCTGTTCATTTTGTGAAGTTTTGTCAAGCTTTTGGCTTTATATTTTGAGATGTGTATAACCTCTTCCTCACTAATACTTTTGTTATACGCCCAATCATAGGGCTAGATCTGTATATGTACATAACTAAATTCTCAGGTGTACGTCATTGTATGTTCATCTACCTTATGCAATATTTGTGATCCTGGCATAGTAGTGGTAGCTCAATGGATATTGTTTTATGTTCATTTTTTTATATTAATGCTTCCGTTCAAGCCCCATATCTTAGGTACATCGAGTTCAGTGTTCGTTTCTGAAGTGGTCATGCCCAAACTTTTAGGGGCGGGTTTGGGGTGTGACATTCCAGGAATCAAAGTATGAATGGATAGAAAACCCCGCCTTTGCTATGAGTCCTACCGAAGTAATTGCCATGACAAGGAAATAAAAGATAAATCCAATCAACCTAGTAAATCCCAAAATTCCAGCAATGACTCCACCAATAATACACATAAATGTTTGACTGCACAAATAGACAAACCTCAGCTTTTAGTATCAACCAACAATGCTTGGCGGAACAAGTTTGTGAACAAGGAAAGTATGAAAACATAACAATTTTCTTAGTTAGAACATGGATGGTTCTCAATCAGAATTGAACAACTCAACAATGTGTTAAATCCCAATTCAGCTATGAAAGTCTTTTTCCCAACATCAACTTCTATGCTGGACTAGATCTATTTTAAAACATAGGTTTCATTATTGTCTCATCCTACATTCTTCACATAGCTTTCCTTTTTATGAAAACAGAACCCAGCTATCTTGGGACTTGAGACATGGCTTCACAAAAAGTATAACCACAACAACCCAAGCAAATTTGGCTTACGTTGGAGAAAGAAGGTGCAAATTTGGCTTCACAAAAAGTATAACCACAACAAAATGCATTTTACAATAAGTTCATTCCCACATTTTGAATTAGGAAATCTAAAACATAGCATGATCAATGTTTACAAAACACCAAATCTAGTATCCATAATAGATAGGCTGTGGACACGTCTACCGGTTGCCAAAATCCAATGCATCTTATCCGAAGTTGCCTAGGAAACCCCTAATTTCATGCATTCTAGCCATGTTGGAACGTGTCATATAATTGTAATTTATTGCAATTAACCAGCCAAGTTAGTCAATTTATTTTTCTTTGTTCATCATGAGCAATTGCGTGGAGGTGTAGAAACAAACCTGTAATAGACAGCTTTCATGTTGTTCTGCATATTCTCAGCATTGAAAGTTGGGACATCATTCGCAACCCCATTTGATTTTTTCTCACACAAACCTGAATCATCATGTCCACCCATAGCTTCTACTCTCTATAATTTAATTCAAGAATCAACAATACCAATACGCAAAAGTGAATGAATTACCCAATACAACCAACCCGTCATCAAAATGTTAAATTTATCATAAAAATTGAAGTGAATAATAATAGAAAGTCACTGAAGCATGAAATTGAACTTGGATAAAAATCATTTTTTTCGAATTGTAATCAATAGTGTATACTCATATGTAGTTATAATTGTGTATTGTGTATATAACAGATCTGCGAATCGAGATTCGAGAATTGTTCAAAGAAGAGAAAAGTAATTGCTTCAATTCAGATAATATGTGTGTGTGTGTGTGTGTGTGTGTGTGTAGAAGTGATACCTTGTGCTCGGTGGAGAAAAAGAGAGCTCCTTTTCAAAAGAGTCCTCTTCACTGCTAAAGTATCTCTAGTTCCAATCGAATCCGATTTGAACTTTAACTTGTTAAAATGGGTAAATTCACCACCGTTAACACAAAAACAAAACAAATCCTTCGTTCTCCAACCCTCTGATTTATAACCAAAAAAAACAAAATAAAAAAACAAATCCTTTGTTATAAAACCCTAGAAATTGGGTGAAGATATATATATATAGAGAGAGAGAGAGACAGAGAGAGAGAGGAAGAGGCCGGAAATACCTTTTGTGTGCTGGAGGAGACACAAATGAAAGTAGCTACTGTTGTCCATTGCTGGTGGGGAAATGGGTGGTACCATCGCTGGTGGGGAGGTGGGTCATACCGTCGTCGGTGAGGAGGTGGGTGCTCGTGTGCGACAGTGGTGGACGGTGGCTGGTAGGAGGGTCGCCTGCGATGGAGTGAGAGAAAGAGAGAGAGAAAGAGAAGACGGATGATGAGAGAGTGAAATGGGAGAGGACCGACAGAGTAGTCTAATTAAGGACAAAGTTTGATCAATGCCGACTAAAGTTTTTTTTAGTAGCCAAAACCTTCATTAACAGCGACTAAATATTATTTTAGTCGCTAAAAGTAGTAATTTGGTGACTAAACATTTTCGTCGTTGATTAATTTTATAAATCCCTCCAAAAATCGAAATTTTCCCTCAAAATATTTTAATTCTTTGGCGACTAAAATATTTTTTAGTCGCTAAAAATAAATTTTGGCGACCAAATTTTGGTCGCCAAAGATAAAAAATAAATTTTTATTTGTTATTTGGCAACAAAAAAATTTTAGCAGCCAAAACTAGTTATACAGCGACTAAAACATTTTTTAGTCACTGAAAATAAATTTTGGCGACCAAAGTCTGAGAGTAATTTTTTATTTTTCATTCGCCGACTAAAAAATTTAATAGCCAAAACCATATATACAGCGACTAAAACATTTTTTAGTCACCAATTGTGCTATTTTTAGCAACTAAATTTTTTTTTAGTCACCAATAATCAATATTTCCCGACTAAAAAAAATTTAGTCACCAATTCCACAAGTTTTGGCGACTAAAATTTTTTAGTTGCCAAATTTGGTCACCAAAAGTACATTTTGTTGTTGTGAAACTCATAGATGCATTTTTCTTTTCTAGGTGGAAATAAACTTTTAAAATTTAAAGACAAATTCCAAAAACCAAACTAAAGAGAGAACTAGTGAAATTTTCTTGCTTCAATATTGAATGATTTAAGGTTACCAAAAAGAACTCTCACTTGTTAGGAGGATCAATTTTGAAAAACCTAACCTATTGCAATGGGTTCCTAATCTTTTCACCCAAATTACAAATGCCCATGTAGTGCGATGGTTTTTATTTTATATCTTAGAGCAACTCCAATCACACTCTCTACTTTTCACTAACTCTTTATTTTACCTAATTACTTTAGCTATTGTGTTCTCCAACCACGCTCTTTATTTTAACTAATCATTTAAACTAGGGTAAATTACACTAATAGTCCATATAGTTTAGGACTCGTGTCACTTTAGCCCCTGACTTTTCAATTATGACACATTTGACCATGAATTTTGAATCTTGTTCCAAATAAGGACAATTGAAGATACCATTGTTTAATTTCCAGGGAAAAATTGTCAATTTAATAAAATATAAACTAATTTGACAAAAATAAATGTCAAAAAAATATTTTTAATTTTTTAAAAGTTATTTTTATCCACCAATGATAAAATTATGTAAAATTGATAAAAATTAATAAAAATTACATGATTAATTTTTAAAAATTAATTTTACAGGATCATCATCTAAACACATAATAAAAATTAATTTGGTAAAAAAAAATAAATGTCTAAAAGATTTATCAATTTTACATAATTTTATTTTTAGTGGGTTTAAATAATTTTTAAAAATTCAAAAATATTTGTTTGATATTTATTTTTGTCAAATTAGTTTATATTTTATCAAATTTACAATTTTGCCATTGAAAAATCTAATGATATCTTCAATTGTCCTTATTTGGAACAAGATTCAAAATTCAGGGTCAAATGTGTCACAATTGAAAAGTCAGGGACCAAAGTAACACAAACCCCAAACTATAGGGACTATTAGTGTAATTCACCCTTTAAACTAACTTAATTAATTTTTAAAATAAAAAAATACTAATTGTTGATATTTTACTAATATAAATTTGTAATAATAATAAATTTGCCCATACAAACATACAAAACCTGTAGAATGAGGAGAAAAAAAATACAAAATACAAAATAAGTTATTCCGTAATTCATTAAACAGAATTAAAAGAACATATAAAATTGCTACATATATATATATATATATAAAATCTCAAATCCAAAACATAAATATACAAAAATCTAAAATATATACATACATAATTGTTTGGAGAGCCTCTGAGACTCTTCAATTGTAGCCACCAAAAAAATAGAATGGTAAAGTAGCTAGCCCAATAGCTAGCCCATTGGAGCTCAAAATTAGATTTACATTGACTAAAATACCTAATAAGCTTTGTTTAACTATCCCTTTGGAGATGCTCTTAGTTGTTGAGTTTTTGAATTGTTAGTGTCAAATATGACTTATATTTTGGTTTATTTATTTATTTAATGAGTAACGCTATAAATATAAGAAGTATATATTAGAACTTTGTACCAATTGAAGAGACTGGAGAATTAGACACATCCACACATGTTACAAAGATACCTACATTCTCACGATTATGGTAATTACAATAATATTTTTATTTATTTTCAAATAGAAGAAATCTATATTGTGAACCCCTCGAAACAAAATTATAAGTTTTTATAATGAAAATTATGATTGTTTGTTGTGTTATGTCATTTTGTGATAAAAGTATGAATAATTAAGTTATCATACTTTGCGATTTTTGTTATGATATTTTGTGATTTATATTACATTTTTTATAAAATTTTATGAAAAAATTATGAAAGACATATCATTTGCACATTTTTGGGAGACTTACATGTGAGTTTTAATAGATAAATTTATTGTCCAATAGATCTTATAAGAATTAATGTCGTTTTTCATCAAACACTATTAAAAAAATGTCACTAATAGTTAATTTTCAGCGACAATTTAAAAATTGTCATTAATTATAAATTTTAGCAACAGTTTAAAAAATTTGTTACAGAAAAACGTCGTTAATTTTCAACTTTCAACGATGATTTGAAAATTTTATCACAAGTGACTAATCGTAAGTTTTAGCGACAATTTATAAAAATCATTATAAAAAAAATCACTAATTGTCAAATTTAGCAACATATGTAAAAATCGTCACAAAAAATTATTTTTAATGATAATTTTACTAAAATTTATTTTTAATAAAATTTAGTAAAAATTAAATCTAACTATTAAGATATATTGATAATTTATCTTTTTTAGAGTGTATATTATAGCCTCTCCATACTATGATGGAGTGGTTATGGCAAATCATTAGCCTAGCGGAGCTATAAAAGGAAAGGAAAAACAGAACACCTTTTGCCCAATTTACAAAGAAAATTGCTTGAGAGTTCTAAAAAAGTGGCTCTAAATTAGTATTAAATTATCTTTTTATGCCTATTGTTTTGTCTTTTTCTGCTTGTTTTTTTTTTCTTTTTTTTTTTAATGCTTGCCAGCTCAGTAAAGCTGCTATTAGAGCAGCTCTACTAGAGCTCTCCAGCAGTGCTGATTTACAAATGGCTTGTAGTTTAGTTTAGTTCATGTATTTTTTTTATATATATAAAAACTTTTACTTTCAGTACTTCATTAATAAAATTTCCTTTTAAATTCTTCTCTTTGCAAATTTCTTTATTCTCTGATAGTTCCAAACCAAATAAAATTTCGATCATGCTACGTAGTTCGAATGTCGCAGCTCGAAACGCGGCTCGACACCAAAACGACGTCGTTTTGGTGTCGATTTTGTTTTGTTTTTTTTTTTTTTTCTTTCTTCCCTGGTTTTGCAGAACGAAAAAGAAGAAAAAGAAGAAGGGAGAAGAAGAGAAGGGAGGAGGAGGAGGAGGAGGAGGAGGAGGAGGAGGAGGGAGGGGAGGGGGCCATAAAAACCGGTTTGAGGAGGAGGGGAGGCTGGGCAGACGACGGTGGTGCTGCGACATCGGCGGGGCTGCGACGGAGGAGGAAGCAGAGGCGGCGGCGGGAGCTACGACGACGGCGGGAGCTGCGACGACGGCGGGGCGGGGAGCTGCGACGCCGACCTTCTTCCTCTCCCTCCCTTCTCTTTCTCCTCTCCCTCTCTTTCTCTCCCTCTCCCTCTCTTCCTCTCAAGCCATTTTCGAGCCTGATAGCTTCGAGCTACCAGGCATTTTCCATAAAATTTTGAATTCATCAAGGTATTTGAACTACACACATTCGCTTAATCTTTATTTATTTTGTGAAATTTGTGTTAACACATGGGTATAATAAAATAGATAAAAATTAATAAATAAAAATTTATCGGCAGTAGTAAGACTTTGAAATCAGTTTGTCAGTCAGCGCCCAAGGAAAACAGCTCGACAAGAGTCTAGATTGTTTGCAGTTGTATCCTGTAGCGTTTCTTACTGTGGTGCCAAAACGAAGTCGTTTTGGATTTTTTTTTTTTTTACCCTCGCTGAGAACCTAGTCCTAGGGCAAGAACAGAGAGTCAAGAGGAGGGTGACGGCAGTGAGAGAAACGAAGAGAAGGGTGACAGCGGCGCCATCCAGTTATCTTCGTTTTGTTTTCTCTCTCTTCTCCACTCTCTCTCCACTTGATCTTGGGCAGAAATCAATTGAGAAATTCATCAACAAGAAACGAGTTTTTAACCCAATTCACTACTAACGTCATTGTGCTTGTGTCCTTGATTTCCGCCTTCAACTTTATATCAACATGTTTGAAAATCTTGGAAATCTTTGAAAATATTAAGTATTGTAGTTGTTTGTTCTTTCTGTACTAGGTTTGGATACTCTCTTTGATTTTATGTGGAGAATGGTTCTTTTTGGGGCCTAATTGATCGATGGGTGCAAAAATGTTTTAGAGATTTGGCAAATTTGTTCTGGAATTGAAGATTGAGGAAATGGATTTTCGTTGATTGTTCATAAGTTTCAGATTTTGTTCTGCAAATTTGTTGTGGGTTTGGTAGTTTTTAGAAGGAAAAAGAGAAGAAGAAGAAGAAGAAGAAGAAGAAGAAAGAGCGAGAAGAGGAAGAGGAAGGGTTGGACAGTGGTGGCTAGCGGTGGCAAGGTGACCGGCAATGGGGTCTGAGAAGAAATTGAAAAAAGAAAGGGAAAAAAATAAAAAAATAAAAAATGTTAAAACCACGTCGTTTTGGATGTATCTCAAGATTCCACGGCTGAAGATCCAGATTCAAAAACACTGGCATTTATAAAAAAAAGACTCAGTAGTGTTTTGAAAAATGACCCCGCTAGGTAGCTCGAATGTTGTGGCTCGAGAGTGGCTCGAGAGTGGGTTTGCAGATCAGAAGAAGGAAGAAGAAGGAGGAGGAGGAGGAGGAGGAGGAGGAGAGGAAGGATTGGAGGGGGCCCAACAAATGGGGCTGGAGGAGGGGGGCGGGGGTGGAGGCGAGGCAGAGTCGACGAGTAGCGACGACCGGCGACAAGCAGCGACGATCCTCAGCGGCAGCGAGGCGACGGCTGTGGTGCTCCTCCTCTCTCTTCTCTCTCTCTTCTTTCTTCCCCTCTTCTTCTCTCTTTCTCTCCCTCTCCCTCTTCTGCGTTTCAACTCGAAAATAGAAGAAAAAAAAGAAAAAAAGAAAAAAAAAAATCTCAAAACGACGTCGTTTTGGGTATTCGAGCCATCTATTTCGAGCTACGAAGTATTTTCCTTTGAAAAATTTGTAAAAAGTTAATTTTTTGACTTTTTAAATTTATTTTGTCTTTTTATAGATAAAAATGTGAAAGGTGATATGACCTAAAATGAATAAAAAATTAAAAACTAACTTTTTATTTGCTTCCTAAAACACTCCTCAAAACCCAGAGGGACAAGTCACACTAATCAGTTTTGGAATTGTTTAGCTACAATTTTTTGGCTAAAAAAAGATATAAACGACAGTTAAATAAATTAATAAAATAAATTATCACATTTAAATCATAATTATTATTCTTTTATAAAAGTAAAAAAAAATAAAAAAAATTAAGCTAAATAAACTTTTAATACCAAATTAAAATAGTAAAAAATAATTAAAAAAGTCTGTCAAACGACAACTTTGGCGAAAACAAAGTGCTTTCCAACTTTTACTAATTTTGGGTCACATTACTTCTCACATAACTTATTCAAAAAAAACAAAATAAGTTAAAAAAAGTTAAAAAATTAACTTTTTACGAACTTTCTAAAACACTCCAAAATTTTAGCTGTGTACCATGATTACTTACTCGATTATATTCGAAATTGTAAAATCTCAATTCCTTTCGTATAGAACACTGAGGTCCACTAATTTCCAATCAATTTACACCAATTTGCTTGACTTGGCTTGACTTAGTATTTTTTTGAGAAGTTAGTTAAAAGTTAATTTTTTTTTTTTTTTATTTTTTAAAAAATTATATAAAAAAAAATAGAGAGATAATGTGACTCAAAATAAATTAAAAGTCAAAATTTAATTTTAATCCCATTCCCAAATTAGGCCTTAGAAACTACCGGAGAAAAGGTACTGCTATGCCCTTTGAAGGAGGTCATCCCGAGCATTTTTTAATAATCTGAATTGTTCGTATTATATGGTTTGTCGAGTAAATCATCTATACAAAAAAATCAAATTGATTGAATATCTGTAACTCCATAACCAAAGCACATTTATTTTTATAAAAATTAACGGTTAGCTTAACTTTTATAAATTTTTAAAAACAATTAGGACCTAATTATGGAGTTACGAATATCCGATTAATTTGATTTTTTACATAAATAATATTCTTAACGAACCCTACAATATAAACGGTTCAGATAATCGAAAACACTCGAAACAACCTCCCACAAAGGACACAATATGCCTTAGGCACAACAGTATCCCCTTATACTGAACCGTTCATATTATAGGAAAAATAGAGAGGTAATATGACCCAAAATAAATTAAAAGTTAAAATTTAATTTTTAACCCCATTCCCAAATTAGGCCTTAGAAACTACCGGAGAAGAGGTACTGATTTGCCCTTTGTGGGAGGTCATCTCTAGCGTTTTTCAATAATCTAAATCGTTCATATTATAGGGTTCCTTGAGTAGATCATCCATACAAAAAATTAAATTAACTGGATATCTGTAGCCCTATAACCAAAGCACATTTATTTTTATAAAAATTAACGATTAACATAACTTTTACAAATTTTTAAAAACAATTAAGACCTAATTATAGAGTTACAAATATTCGATTAACTTAATTTTTTACATGAATAATATTTTAACAAACTCTACAATATAAATAATTTAGATAATCAAAAACACTCTAAAAAACCTTCCGTAAAAGACACAACAATTACTGTTTTGCCTCAAGCACAACAGTATCTCCTTATACTAGAAACTACATGGTCATAAAATTATAATAAATAAATAAATATTATATTAACTAATTACCCACCCCATATTGCTGATGTAGCACTGCGACGTCATCCATTGTGGGACCCACTTGTCAAAGATCAAAATAAAAAATAAAAAATAAAAAATAAAAAATTAACATCCGTCATCTATTATCTATATTAATGTTGACTCTTTTGAGATATTGATATAATTATGTTAAAATTAAAAAATTTGTTATATTTTTTTAAAATCTCATGGAAGTTAATATGTGTAAGATTCATTCATTATATTTAAAAAAAATTAAGACTATCAAAAATTACATAAAAGTGAAAAGTTTGATTATAATATATAACATTCCTCAAACCACAAACAAATACTTAAGAATTTATTTGGATAGATGTATTTGAGTCAAAAATATTAGAGATTTAACTATTATAAATTGAGAGAAAACTACGAAAGAAATAAGTTCTAATAAAATAGATCTATTTAGAAAGGTTCTTATCGTTATAACATAATTTTTATAATTATTTTAAATTTATAGTGATAAAACTATTTAAGCCAATCTTGAAATTTATAAGTAAATTATCAAATCTAAATTAAAGTTATTTTTCTTAAATAATTAACGTCAATTCTACGCATTTTAATACACATCTATATATATATATATATATATCTTTATAATAAAACAGGATGGTTTTTGAATTTGTCCTACACATTTGTCTTATTAGGACATTTCGACGGCTTAAATCTATTCAAATTATAAAACAATGGTTGAGATATATTTTTCAAAAAATATTCTACATGTACATTTTCTATTTTCTCGCTTCTCTCTCTTATTTTTTTTCTTTTCTTACTCATCCTTCCATGATCTCATGATTTCACCTTTCTCTCTCTCTTTTCTTTTTCTTTTTTTTTTAATTTTCTCCCATTTTTATTTTTCTCTCTATTTGTTTTTTTTTTCTCCTTTTTGTTCACTTATTTTTATTCATATTTTATGGAAAAGTCTACAATCCCAAACTTAGGAGCCAGATTTTACTGTGTGTAGTGGAAATTAAATCAATGAATTTTGTAGTCCACAAATTAAATAAATTTGAGCAATTAATTATTATTTTTAGATAACTTGATAGACTTTATAAATTTAGATCTTATATGAATTTTCAACATATTTTAATAAAGCATGACGGTTTTTGAATTTTCAACATATTTTTGTCCTATTAGGACATTTGGATGGCTCTGATCTGTTCGAATTATAAAATAATGGCTGAGATATATTTTCCTAAAACATATCCTACATATACATTTTATACTTTCCCGCTTCTCTCTTTTACTTTTTCCTTTTTTCACCCATCCTCACATGATCCCATGATCCCACATTCCTCTCTCTTTTCTTTTTATTTTTTTATTTTCTCCCGTTTTTATTTTTCTCTTTATTTGTTTATTTTGTTTATTTTCTCCTTTTTGTTCAATAGATTTTACACATATTTCCATAAAATGTATGTATGCCTGTAATACACTAGGACATTATGGGCATACATACAATTTCCAAATAATTATATAAGCAAAAGTAATATTATATGTGTGCCCGTGGAAATTGTATGTATGCCAGGCACATCTATCTATCTAGCTATATATTATATTAGTAAAATCGAGTTTTTGTAAAGAGTTTTGTGAGAATTCCATAATTTTATAATAAATTTGTGATTTTATCAAATTAAAAAATAAATTTAAATAGTGTTGGGATTACAATTATATTTTAATTCTAACATTATTTACACCATGCCTTCAGGCATGGGCATACGCTAGTATATATATATATATATATATATATTAAGAAAAATGAGTTTTTAATGAGAAGGTCATTGTGAAACTCAAAACACTCATATTATTTTTTTAGAATTCTTCTTTTTTAAATAATTAAAAAAAAATCTTCTATTAACTAGCTTTCTTGAATCATTTAAAAAAATAATAATTAATCTATTTATATCTCTTGATTTGTGACTTTTAAATGAAAAGTATACTAATTCATTTCAAAATTCAAATTCGAAATTGATAAGAGATTTTCAAAATATTTTAAAGATAAAAAATCAGTTGAACTCTAATTCAAATTCTTTTCTCAGATTTATATCTTAGCTAAAGATATTTCACAAAAAATTAACTTATAAATCTCAAAACCCAATCTTATTGATAGTATGAAATTGGACAAAAAGATTGGAGAAGGGAAAGAATCAGGAATTGAACAGGTGATTTGACCAATTATGTAAGATTTTTAA
Organism: Camellia japonica; assembly: GCA_030407325.1. Classification (NCBI taxonomy): domain Eukaryota; kingdom Viridiplantae; phylum Streptophyta; class Magnoliopsida; order Ericales; family Theaceae; genus Camellia; species Camellia japonica. The sequence goes on from JAPPVO010002391.1 coordinate 18,356, forward strand.
CAACTTATATGAAAAGAAAAGAAACACATATTTGAAATCTCATATTGTGTTTTTTTGCTCTCTTTTTTCTTTCTCAAATATTTTTCTTTGTTTTAGTTTTATTTTTTTATTTATTTATTTTGGTAGTTTAGTTGTTGATATAATAATATAGTAGATGTGATTGTGCCTCCAAAATCTATTGTTTATTTTTTTAAAAAAAATTAACAATTACAACACACAGGAAGAAAGTAACAGTGGCAACGCAGGGTTAAAAAATCAACACAGAGTGATATTTTGTGATGCAAACATTTTTTTTTTTTTTTTTGAGAAAAAATTTACCAATCAAGAAGAGTATTTGGAATTCATTCACGAGTTTGAAAGAAATTTTTGTTCAATCCTATTTATTTTTCGTTATAATTTTTCTTCAATTATACTAATTTATGTGTTCTATTTTGTTTTAATATATAAGGAGGATGCTCGATTTAAATCCAAATATAACAAAACTTAATTATGTAACTCTATAACATTTTTGCATATATTTTTATATTTTTATTAGAGATCTTCATGGGTTAAAATTTGTTTCTGTAGGAGCCGGATATTTGGAATAATCAGAGGCGTACTCTAGAAGACAGATATTACACGGCTCTACCCTGCACGATAAGGATGCCGAATTAATAGATAGGCCAAATAGATACTGAACTATGGAGCTGAGTAAATAAGAGGATAATGAATGACAAGTGGGCCTTGCCATGAGGCCCAGAAAATAGGTATAAATAAAGGAACAACAGACTAAGAAAGGTATGTGAGAATTACTATGCTTAACTTAGAACACAAGCATTCTTGAGTGTAGAGACTGACTTATCCGTCGGAGTGCTAATTCCGGCACCCCCGACCGGAGTGTTTATCCCATTTCAGGTGACTATCAGCGGATCTCGAGCGCTCCCCAAGATCAGAAGAGTATTTCCAAACCACTTCTCCACAATTGGCGCCGTCTGTGGGAATACTCAAGCACATCCATAGCGAGCGTGACAGAAGACCCTCCGACAGTCACTGTTGACCCTATACCGCAAGATGAAACCACTCCAACAAATTTGCTTCGAACAGAGACTATCGTCGCAAGATGTGCCTTGAATTTCGCTTCACCCTCGGCTTCGGAGCACGAGACAATGCAGGCGATCATGGAACAAGCAAAGCAAAATGAACAGAGGTTGGAGAACATGATCGCTGAAAACGAACGTCTTCGTGAAGATTTGGCCTTGGAAATGGCGAAGTCCAAGCAAGCTGCGCCCCTACACCCGGAAAGATCTCCGAAGGCAGGTGGTCGACAACCTCGAGCACGACAAGACACTGATAGCGACTCTGATTCATTATCCGTGGAGCCCAGGAAGAAGGGACGACGTGAAGCCACCAGTTCTTCCGAAGAAAGTCCCCGTACAATGCACAAGCGAAGAAGGAACAGTTCGGACGAAGACCAACACGATCTCTTCGTACGACGAATTGCAAAGGCTGCGCTACCTAAGAAATTCAAAGCACCGTCGTTCACCTTGTACGACGGCAAATCAGACCCCACCGACCACATCCGCCACTACAAGCAGGCCATGACTTTGCATGCAGACGACGAGGCCCTCATGTGCCAAATATTTCCCAGCAGTTTGGGACCATTGGCGGTCAGGTGGTATTATAAATTGGAGCCGGCTTCGATTAAAACCTTCCACCAACTACAGAAATCCTTGAGGGCCAGATTCATCACCAATGAAGTCCAGCCGAAGCAAGCCGACTCTCTTTGGGCAATGCAAATCCTGCCAGGAGAAACACTAAGAGCTTATTCGGCGTGATATTGGGAATGCTTTAATCTTGTTGATGACGCTTGCAACGACTCCATGGCCATCACCGCCTTCAAAATGGGATTACACCCAGATAGTGCCCTCCGCAGTTCCTTGACTAGAAGACCCCCCAAAACAGTTTGGGGGTTGAAGAAGAAAGTAGAAGAATACTGCAAAGTGGAAGATGACACCTTGAGGGTTAAAGCCAGACACGTGGCCAACAAAACGGCCCCTCTCGAAATCGCTTAGCTAATAAGTTCAGCACCACCTCAGAGCCCTGAACCACGACAGCGAGCTAAACGAGACAAGAGACGGGATTCTCGCCGATCCAGCGATCAATGCTCACACCAAGCAAATGAGCAACTGCAGGTCGATAGCAGGCGCACAAAGCGCGCCGACAAGAAATATACGGAGCTGTCAGAGCCAATCAGCTCGATTATGTCCAAAATCCAACATCTTCCGTCCTTCAAATGGCCATCCAAGATGGTGGGACCTCCTGACACGAGAAGGCGGGACAGGCGTTGTGAATATCACAAAGATCACGGTCATGACACGGACAGTTACTATGCCTTGAAAGACCACCTTGAGGAATTGGTGCAAGATGGTCGGCTCCAGCAATACGTCCGGAAGAGCACAATCAAAACTGTCGCCCTTCGGCAGGAGTCACCTCCCCTCGCGCGTGATACATATGATATACAGCCTTCCATCGCCACGTACCATACATGCAATTCATTCAGCCCCCCAGAAGCAACACACGCAAACGAAACAGCCCCACGAAGCTCCGAGCATTACCTTCGACGATTCCGATCTTATCGGCATAACGCTCACCCATATTGATCCATTGGTCATTGAACTACACGTGAACCGATTTACCGTTGAACGCGTCCTCATCGACCAGGGGAGCACTTTGGAGGTCATGTATTACGAGACCTTTATCAAACTCGGCTTCAACGAATTAGACCTGTCTCCGGCTTCTCATTCATTATTCGGCTTCAACGTAAATCCTGAGTACCCGTTGGGAAAAATCACGTTACCCGTTCCGGCGGGCTCCCAAACAGTGGATATAGAATTCTTGGTCATCAAGCTCCCTTCGCCGTATAACCTTATCATGGGGCGAACTTGGTTGCATGCTATTCAGGCCGTGCCAAGCACCTATCATCAGCTGCTACGCTTCCCGACCGAACACGGCGTTGAGCAAATTCGAGGTTCCCAGCAATCTGTACAAACATGCTATCTCCTTTCTGGAAAGACACCAACGGAGACGCAGGTCAACTCCACAGAAGTGTCGAATCATGACAATCACGATGATGTCAGACGACTCCCTAACGAAAAGTCACGGAAGCTTTAGGCAATACCAGCAGCAGCTTCCCAAGACGTATGCTTAACGCGTCCAGATGCGCCGCTACACGCAGGGAAAGTTACCCCTGAAGGTATTTCCGGATGATAGGAGGCCGGTTGATGGAAAATTAGGCACGCGGCTCTGCTACTAATGCACTTGCGCAAATTCTATCATCAAACCCGACCTATGGGGAATGATATTGGTTCTGAATGGCTCATCATGTACACTTTCCACTTTTGTAATGCAAAGATTCCTGTTTACTCACCGTGCAATCCAGTTTAAAAGTGTTCCAAATAAAGTCTCCAGATTCGGAGCCCCATCGGCGTATGACGTCTTTTGGCCGATAAAGCCTCCGGATTCGGAGCACCCTTCGTGGATGTCACGATTGGCCAAATAAAGTCTCCGGATTCGGAGCCCCATCGGCGCATGACGTCTTTGGGCCGATAAAGCCTCCGGATTCAGAGCGCCCTTTGTGGATGTCACGATTGGCCATATAAAGCCTCCGGATTCGGAGCCCCATCGGCGCATGATGTCTTTGGGCCGATAAAGCCTCCGGATTCGGAGCGCCCTTCGTGGATGTCACGATTGGCCAAATAAAGTCTCCGGATTCGGAGCCCCATCGGCGCATGACGTCTTTGGGTCGATAAAGCCTTCGAATTCGAAGCGCCCTTCGTAGATGTCACGATTGGCCAAATAAAGTCTCCGGATTTGGAGCCCCATCGGCGCATGACGTCTTTGGGTCGATAAGGCCTCCAGATTCGGAGCGCCCTTCGTGGATGTCACGATTGGCCAAATAAAGTCTCCGGATTCGGAGCCCCATCGACGCATGATGTCTTTGGGCCAATAAAGCCTCCGGATTCGGAGCGCCCTTCATGGATGTCACGATTGGCCAAATAAAGTCTCCGGATTCGGAGCCCCATCGGCGCATGACGTCTTTGGGCCGATAAAGTCTCCGGATTCGGAGCCCCATCAACGCATGACGTCTTTGGGCCGATAAAGTCTCCGGATTCGGAGCACCCTTTGTAGATGTCATGATTGGCCAAATAAAGTCTCCGGATTCAGAGCCCCATCGGCGCATGACGTCTTTGGGCCGATGAAGCCTCCAGATTCGGAGCGCCCTTCGTGGATGTCACGATTGGCCAAATAGTCTCCGGATTCGGAGCCCCATTGGCGCATGACGTCTTTCAGCCAATAAAGCCTCCGGATTCAGAGTGCCCTTCGTGGATGTCACGATTGGCCAAATAGTCTCCGGATTCGGAGCCCCATCGACGCATGACGTCTTTGGGCCGATAAAGCCTCCGGATTTGGAGCGCCCTTCGTGGATGTCACGATTGGCCAAATAAAGTCTCCGGATTCGGAGCCCTATCGGCGCATGACGTCTTTGGGCCGATAAAGTCTTTGGATTCGGAGCCCCATCAGCACATGACGTCTTTGGGCCGATAAAGCCTCCGGATTCGGAGCGCCCTTCGTAGATGTCACGATTGGCCAAATAAAGTCTCCGGATTCGAAGCCCCATCGGCGCATGACATCTTTGGGCCGATAAAGCCTCCGGATTCGGAGTGCCCTTCGTGGATGTCACGATTGGCCAAATAGTCTCCGGATTCGGAGCCCCATCGGCGCATGACGTCTTTCGGCCGATAAAGCCTCCAGATTCAGAGCGCCCTTCGTGGATGTCACGATTGGCCAAATAGTCTCCAGATTCAGAGCCCCATCGGCGCATGACGTCTTTCAGCCGATAAAGCCTCCGAATTCGGAGCGCCCTTCGTGGATGTCACGATTGACCAAATAAAGTCTCCGGATTCAGAGCCCCATCGGCCCATGACGTCTTTAGGCCAATAAGTCTCCGGATTCGGAGCCCCATCGGCGCATGACGTCTTTGGGCCAATAAAGCCTCCGGATTCGGAGCACCCTTCGTAGATGTCACGATTGGCCAAATAAAGTCTTCGGATTCGGAGCCCCATCGGCGCATGGCGTCTTTGGGCCGATACAGTCTCTGGATGTGGAGCCCCATCAGCGCATGACATCTTTGGGCCGATAAAGCCTCCGAATTCGGAGCGCCCTTCATAGATGTCACGATTGGCCACTCCGGATTCGGAGCCCTATCGGCGCACGACATCTTCGGGCCGATAAAGCCTCCAAATTCGGCTGACCAAATAGTGCCACCGATCGACGCCTAAGGGCCAAGTAATATTCCGAATTCGAAACGCCCTCCAGAATGAAAACATTTACACATCGAAGCAGGGATTTGTAGGTTAAACCAGTACAACCGCATAAACAAGACAAAACATTCCAGCATTCCAAATAAGATGCTTAATTCCGTATACAAAAATTCAAAATGAAATAAACTTTTAGAATGAAACATTTTATTCGATCAAACAGTAATTACAAAAAACGCAATCCGCATTAAAAGCATTACAACGTCTATACGGTGTCGCATTGGTACAAGCGACAGCCCCGAATCAACGCCAGCTGATCAGAGAGCATCCACAACTTGAAATGCTTTGATCTGACCGCGCTTGGATCCATAATTCGCAACGACGATACAATCACCCTTCAGGCGGGGACCTTTGACACCATAGACAATGTCAAGGCCAAGATCCAGGACAAGAAAAGAATTCCCCATGAAAGTAATAATGCTCAATGGTCGCGGCGCTACGTCGGCCTCATTTCTCGGTCGCGATTGCTGAGAGCTTCGCCTTTGCTGTTTCTCCCTTCGAGGTGATCTGCTTTGACGACTTCGAAGCTGACATTTTTTCCCGTTTTTTCAACACCTTACCTCCCGCGCGAATGGGTTCTCTGCTACGATTCATTGCAATGTCAAGCTCAGCCAGAGTCCGAGTTTCTCCTCTGCTGTTGAAGAAAAACTCCATTCGACATTCACACTCATCTAACCCCACGCAACAAAATCGTTTGAAATCGATTTGAGCACAGTAAACGAAGTCACTAGAGCGAAAAGTCCAAGACGATTTATTTCTAAAATCCTTGCAGTGGCCCCGAGGCAATTTCATTAGTATTGAATTCCAAAATACGGACGCCGAGCGATATTGGCCGTAGCCACTCCATGTTGGCCTTTTTGTTTTTTGGAGTTAAAATGGCCTAATTATATACAGGGCAATTATAGATGGGCTGAATGTCTTCGGATTCGGCGCCCCTGGTGCATGGCACCTTTGGGCCGGATAAGTTTCCGAATTCGGAACCTCATCGACGCAATTGACCTTGCGTGACACACAAAAATATATTTAGCGAAGCATGTCCACGACGGGCCGGCATGTAACCGTTCGGAATTAAAGCGCCTAGTTGATTCGAGCCGGACGATGTTTATACAACGAAACGCATGCAAACACATGTGTACCGAATAAAATTTACAAAGAAACATTTAAAATAGAACGTTTTATTCAATCAGGCAATAATTGCATAGTTATGAACACGATTATAGACACCCCATTTTTTACCGTCCTCAAGACTTGGACGTCACCATTTGAACACCCGGTGATCATCCATGTTTGTGTTCGTTTGGAGTTCCCGGAGGTCTTGGCTACGCGCCTTGCCTCAGGATCTCCGAACTCGACCGTTTAGTGTCTGGTTTTGCACCAAACACTTGTGTTTTGCCTTGGAGGGGCAGGGGATGCCTTGTGAGGTCTCCCCACACTCCACCGGCCGTGGCTTGAGGCCACCGGCTGTTGTTTGTGTCCATCGGCCATATATTTGGCCGACCGGCACTCTTGTTGGCCGACCGGCCATCAATTTTGTCAAAATGGAAATTTTGAGCAGCCGACTACTGTTCATCGACTTTTGCAGATATTTTAGGACAGCTGTGTGGCATTTTGTTCCCCTCCATACACGTGTATGGAGGGATGCTCCTCTTGTAAGCTTATTGAACAAGCTTTGCAAGATTGTTTGCCTATAAGAGGAGGGCTCTTCTCTTGGCTTTAGGGTTAGAAATTTTGGTTAGAAAAGTGTGGGAGAAGCTCTGGTTTTAGGGTTTGAGTTCCATACATAACCTATCTCTATATCTCTCTTGTGTGTGTTCTAGGTGTAGTTGTCCTTACTATTGCACACAAACACATAGTCTTTCACCTTCTCTTGGTTCTTGAGGGACCTGAGGCTTGTTCTTGTTGTTCTTGGCTGGATTGAAGCTCAAGGAGGCAACAAGATCATCTTTTGTGAAGAGGTCTACAAGGGTGAGACACTAGTCCCTTTTATCCCCTTTTTTGCATAGCTTGTTAGCCTATCTTAGAACTGTTTTTGTGCTTAGTGTATAATACAAAAAAGTTCTGTTTTTGGGCCCTCTAAATTGTTTGTTTAGAGTGTTTTGTGGTTTGGAGGTGTTTAACCACCCTTAGGCCTTGAGAGGCCCCATTTTGTGCCATTTTTGGTGGGCTCCGAGACTTTGGTGCTTGGGCCTCCTCACCACTGAAATCTTGAGGGATTTCAGTGGTGAGGATGGTGCCTTGAAGTCTCAAGAAGGAGAGGGCCACCCCCTCTCCTTGTTGTCCTTGAAAAGGGCACTTTTTGGCCTCTTGAGGGGGCATCATGTTTAAATGTTTGTTGATCATGCCATAGCTGCTTTTTATGCTTATCATGCCATGATATAACATTGTTGTGTGTTGGTTTTGGTGCATCATGTTAGTTTAACATACATGCCATGTAATGCCACTTTGATGCCTTAACATGTCTTAGGTTGTAAGCCCTTATTCTAGCATGTTTTAGGCTTGGTCTTGTGAAGCTTTTGTGCTTATTTCACCATGTTTAAGGTCTGTCCATAGTTATTTGGGTCGATCTTGAAATGCTTTGTGTGGCCCCTTTGCATTTTGGTTTGTTGGCCTTAAGTGTATAAGTGTGTAGCTTGCATTACTTGCTTCGGTTTAAGTGGTTTGGCACCATTTGTAACATCATTTCAGCCCCTTTGATGTGCTTGTATGCTTGCCTTAGGCACCTCTTTAATGCTTCGAAGGCTTGTGTTGTATGCTCCATGTTTTGGCCATTATGCATGCTTTTGAATTTGAGCCACTTAGATGCCATCTAAGGGTCCCTTTTGCATGGTCAAGGACTGCCTTGAACCTATTTTAAGCCTTCTTGGCCTTAGGGGGCTTGGTTGGCTTAGCCATGGTTTAAGCCTCTTTGACTTGCTTCAAGTACTTGGACTATTTACATGCTAATGTTTGTCTTGTTTGAGTTGGTTTGGCACCTCTTATAGCATGATTTTCAGAGCTTATGTTGCATGCCTAGTGTCCATGTTATACTCCTTTCAAGTGTGCTTAAGAGTTACTTGCTTAATGCTTAGATTTGTGTCTTAACATGTGCATGTGTGTATGTGTGTTTAGCCCTCATATTTGAGCATTATGGCTACTGTTTTGGGCCTAATTAGAGCTGCCTAATTCATGTTTAAGTCCACCCTCTATTTGGTTTGCATGCTTACTTTGCATGTTTGTTTGCATGCTTGCATAAGTGTCTTGTATTGCCATGTTGCATCCTTAGCTTGTATGCCTAGGTTGCATTGCATCTTGCATGCATGTCTTGTCCCTTGATTTAGTGATAGGGATTGGGCCTTTGATTGTTTGTGTGCATTGCATTACATTTGAAATCGAAGTTGCACACTTGATTCTTTGGGCCATCACACATGGAAATGCGTGATTGGTGGTCTGAGAATCGAGGTACATCCTCCTTTGAGTCCTTAACATGATAAGGGGCTTGTTTGGTGCATATATTGCTTGAATTACATTGCCATGCAAGTTTTGTCCTCTGCTGCTGTAAGTTGCAGGTTCTGCAGGCAGTTTTGGCCGACCGGCATAATATAGTGCCGACCGGCCATCCATTGGTAGCCGATGGATGCATCTTGTGCCGATGGCCATATCTAGCAGCCGGTGGTAATTCTACTCAGCCGGCGGTGTTCCCCAGTATCCAGGGAATCAATTCAGAGACTTTGACAGTCTTCAGAGGGGCAGAGCAGGGAAACAGAGGCAGTCTATGCATGGCAGTGTACTTCCGAGCAAGACCGAGCATGCATTGCATTGGGCACTCTTCCCAAGGCAGTTTATTGTTTTCCTAGCTTAGTTAGTTTGTTAACTACTTAGGCAACTTGTAATAATTAATTAGCTTGTAGGTTAATTATCTGTAATATTTATTTGGTCCCTCCGAGCGAGGGCGAATCTGTAATAAGTGTGGGTGCGTATGTGTGCATGTCTTCCAATCCCCACTCCTTTCTTCCCTTTTATTTACCTGCTTTGATGGTAGATTAGGGCATGTTTAAAATTAGCATACCTTATGCTATGCATGCGTGCATCCATACATTTATCTTGCATGCACCGGGCTCGGTACATCATGCTAACTGCATTAGTATTTCAAATCTAACTTGAATACGTGCGTCGAATGATTGCATTTCACATGCCATTTTAGGTTAGCCGAGCCTACCCTAATTGCATCTTGTATGTGTTACATTAGTCAATTTGACATGAACTAGGACCACGCATGATTGCTAACTAGTTTATTGTCTTGGCACGGAGTACAATGTAAGTATTTTCATGCTTTAGCATACCGCATGTGTGTGAGTGCTATCATGATAGCATGCTTACTATATGGCTAGATGCTTATACGAGATAAACTGTCTGAATGCCTGTGGGTGAAGGCTGGATTGCCTGAGTTGGAACAACTCGTTGAAATCCGTGTTTTAGCCTACTTGCAAGTAGCAAATTCCAAAGTGTTTTTTCAAAACAAACGGATATGCAATGTTTATTTCCAAATTAGGCAATCTAGTCTATACTTGTTTGCTGTGCGCATAACATAGTAATTCTAGGCTAATAACTGGGATAAACACATAACGTTTTCAAAAACGGATATCACGGTTAATAGAGGCCGGTCTTCGGATCGGGCGAGAGGGGGTGCTCATAGCTGACCTTTCCCAATCGTACCCAAGCTCCCAAGCCGAGGCAACTTTGGTGATGACGGACACGTGGCCTTTGGCACCGAGTCAGGGTTTCCTAAATTTCCCCATTTAAAAAATATTTAGGTGACGACTCTGTATCTGGCAAAGCAGTCCATGTTTGGCACTTCTTTCAAAAATCCGTTTTTCTCAAAACGATTTGCCGGATTTGGACTCTTTGGTTCAAGATTAAGAACCGTGACAATTTGAGTCCAAACTGTAGTAGACCCGCAAAACGAACGAAACGGGAGTCATCCTCCCTGGGCGTTCGGGGGACGTCTACAACGATCTGCGTTCGAACGTTACATTGAATATTTTTATACGGCGTCGCTCTCATCCTCACTCTGTTCGACTTCAAAGGCGGAAAACGGAAAATGGTTACGTTGGTACAGTGGTAATGCCGAATCGACCCTCGTTGCTCGGAGAGCTTTCTCGGCCTGAAGCGCCTTAATCCAACCATGCTTAAATCCACGATTTTCGCATCGGCAAACTTCCGCAGCGAGCTTCTCCTTGGCCTTCTGTATCCCTACTTTCCGGCCATCGTGGAAGCCTTTTTCATAGGCCCTCCCCTTCGCGGATTCCATCGCGAACATGCTCGCCGTATCGCGATTGGCGAGTGCGGTACTGATAAGCCGCTGGGTGACCCTTTCTTCCACGATTGGGTTAGCCTGTCCGACGGGTTATGCCTAAACGGCCTTGACCTTCCTTAGCTCACGCTTGGCCGCTTCCGCGCGGGCCTCCAAACTTCGGATGCATTCATTCCTTTTTTCTTTTTCTCGACGCAAAGCATGGAGACGCATGCCGATTTCGTAGGCGGTATAGAGCCCCTTCACCGCACCGTGAATTCCTTCACGAAACACTTCAAAGTCCTGTCGACCTACCATCGATTGTTGGACCTCGGGAGGAAAAATCTGTCGAGCAAATTCGACTGCCACACTTGAATCTCGAACGATCGAGTCCGCTTCTGTCATGGGCTTATTCCCTACAAAGACTGCAAAACTCAATAGGCGTGGGTTCTCATCGGGCTCCCTTCTAGAATGGGGTTGCGGAGATTTGCCCTGTGGCTCCTTGTCCCTCCTAGGCGACCTACTTTGACGACGAGGAGATTGACGCCTCTCCCGATCCCTCGAAATCCTACCTCCCGAGCGCGAAGGTCTGCCACTTCGATTCATGTCTCCTCCCAGCTCAGCTAGCGTCCTCGATTCCCCTTTGCTGTTAAAGAAGAGTCTATTCGACATTCGCGCTTGTTTATACTTCGTCAAAGACTTGGACTGAGTTACTCACTGAGCACTTAAATAGGACCTTTATTCATTAATTCCCTACGAGGGCAGCGCCTCCAAGGCAATCTCATTAATATCGAAACCTCAATAGCCCGAGGCCGACCGAGTCGTGTCCCCATCAAATACTGATATAGGCAGTCTTAACTTCCGCAAGGGCAAATTCATGAAGCAGTTGGGGCAAGGGCAGATTTATCAATCTATTCGGCTTGAGTGTCGCAGCCGTTTCACGAATACACTCAGCAATATTGTACTAGTCGGGGTTTTAAATTCATGAAGCAGCTGGGGCAAGGGCAGATTCATCAATCTATTCGGCTTGAGTGCCGCAGCCGCTTCACGAATACACTCAGCAATATTGTACTAGTCGGCGTTTCAAATTCATGAAGCAGTTGGGGCAAGGGCAGATTCATCAATCTATTCGGCTTGAGTGCCGCAACCGCTTCATGAATCGATTTATTAGTCCTATTCGGCACAAAGAATCGATTTGTTCGGATAAATTGAGATTAAGCTAATATAATGGCCAAGGTTACACTATTATCCAAAGTAGTGGAAGGCAAAACCCTTCATGAATATCAAAAACTGCGTACAAGTAACAGTGAAACGGGAAGGAAATTTTCATTAATAAATTGAGCTCAGATAGTAACTAATTTATACATGAAAATTACCTTGAATCCACTAAACAAAAACGTACATCGAAATTAAAGATACCAAATAAAACTAGAATGTCTCCCAGATCAATCCTCGGGATTAGACTCAAGTGGCTCAACGTCCACTTGCTCGTATGGAATTGGCAAGGCCAATGTAACTCCAGCGACAGCAAGGGCTTTGAGTCACCCATGTTTGAATCCCCGATTCTTGAATTTGGGGACCTTATCTACGTATTCCTTCAAGGCGGCGCTCTTCCCAGCTTCTAGCGCCGTAGAAGCTACAAATTCGGCCTTTTCCTTGGCCGCCTTCAATTCTTCTAATTCGGCCTCTGCCTTGGAAAGCACCTCCTAGGCTAACTTGAGCGACTCTTGACTTGCGTTCGCCCTATTCTCGATTTCGGATCTGAGCTGTTCAGCAGTCCGAGCCCTCTCCTTTTTAGCTTCGGCTCGAGCACTTTCCATTGCGGCCCTCATCGCCTCGAACTCAGCCCTGCTCTTTTCACCTTCAGCTTCAAACTTTAAGCGGCCAATTCTTTCAATGGCATCACGTTGCCGGCGGCCTAGTTCGGCTATCCTTCCAACCATCTGCAAAACAAGTTCGAATCACCACATCAAGCAACATCATATGCAAACCAAACCAAACGAGCAAAAAAGAAAAAAATCGTATACATACCAGAAGGGCTAACTGGGCAGCGAACGCTATAGCTACCAAATCCGACTCTTCTCAAAAGGTGGCCTTGTCAGCCGGTAGCGAAACCGAGGCGGCCAAGCTCAACGCCACGGCTGGATCCTTCATGGCAGATGCGTCAGAGGGGATTAGCGTGTCTTTGATCTTTGGTTGAACAACGAAGGGGACAACCACGTCGGATTCCTCTAAGCGAGGCCGTTTGTCAACAGCGCTACCCTCTGAGTCGACCTCTCCCTCGGCGGAACGTTTTTCACCCCGCCCTTCTGAAACCAGCCATTCTTTCGTAACTTGCTGTTCAGCCCCATCCGTCTCGGCCACAACAACTTGCACTGTCTCTTCTCTAGTAACCGGTTGAAAAGATTTAACCGAGGCAAGCTCAGAACGAGCAGCCTTGGCTTTCTTTCGAGCAGCCATTCGCTCGGCATTTCTCTTTCTCACCATCTGCGTGAGATTCTCCCCAGCTATGCCTTCTGAAAAAGTGCTGGGAAGGTCTCCCAAGTTTGTAAAAATATCTCCGAAGGAAAACTCCGCTCAACCCGAAGTGGATGGTGAGTTAGGCTGGTTAAGACCGGCTGCCTCAAATGCTGATTTCAGAGCTTCGTCGACCTCTTCAACCTCGGCGGTGAACTCCCTCGTTAATTCGGCATCTACCTCAACAACCGGCTCTAAACCTTGCTCCGAATCAGAAGCTTTGAGACCAATTTGCCTAAGGGTCTTGAAACTGGGGAAGACAAGAGCCGTAACGTGTTGTTCGCCGGTTGGGATCGGGATGTCGTCTGCGGCCGAGAACGTAGTATAGGTAGGCTCGTACCGCAGGAGAATATGGGCAGCCCTCCATTGCTTCTGTACGTTTGGACGGCCAAAGTACTTTAGTGCAGTTTTAATTTCCGCAAGGACTGCGTCGTCAGCCGAGGCCAAAATCCTCTTCAACTTATTGCCTGCAAGAACAAAGGGTAAGGTTTGGAGAAAAAAGCCGCATAAAAGAAAGATCAACAAACAAGGAGTTACACGGCAACCTGGTTCACCCCTCCGTCTGGGAATAGGGTCTAGGCGATCTTCGCCTTTGCCGAACTCCCAATTGCCTCGGACATTAACTATTACATCGTCAACTCGTTTGCCAGAGCTGGCAAGCATCGTTACCAAGTGATGGTCGGCGTCCTTGGCCCTGAGAAAGTAGCGCCCGAGCCGACCGGAGGATTTGGCTAAAGCATGGCAGTGCCGAATCGCCAGAATGCCAAGGTTGATCCTGAGATGCCGGTTCAACTCTACGATTCGGAAAAAATTCACATTGGGTTGTGAAGGAATCAGACTCCAATAACGGAGGACGGCCCTGAGAAATGGGTGTAGGGGAAAGCGAACTCCGCCCTCCGCAATAGACAGAAGAGGGAAGACGATTGTATTTTGGTCGTCCCTCTCCATATCAAGGGTATTGTCCGTTACCAGAGAAAGATGGACATCCTCAGGGATAGAAAAATGTCTTCGGAACCTAGAAATTCGACCCTCAGAAAGGAGGTCTTTCAAATGCTTGGCCATTCTAGTAAGGACCCAATGATATTCTAAATCAAAAATAAAAGCGGAAAATAGGATTGCAAGAAAAAAAGAAGAAAACTTACGAAAGGCAAAGGAGACAAGAAGAGAACGGATAGGAGTTACAGAAAATGCGTCGAAGAAGAGATATCAACTGGCAGTCCAGGAGGTTCAAATATTCGAAAAAGCATGTTTTTGAAGGGACTTAAGTTTCAAATCGTAATAAATGCGAGAGAAGCACGAATGGGGCAGGAGAGCGTTACAGTGACCAAAAAACACGTACGCATTCTGACACGCATCGGGAAGAGGAATAACCACTGAATTTTTGACTTCTAGCCAAACACGCCGACTAACTGATGCTAGCGAGGTGTTTGGGGGGCAATTGCGGGAGCCGGATATTTGGAATAATCAGAGGCGTACTCTAGAAAACAGATATTACACGGCTTTACCCTGCACGATAAGGATGCCAAATTAATAGATAGGCCGAATAGATATTGAACTATGGAGCCGAGTAAATAAAAGGATAATGAATGACAAGTGGGCCTTGCCATGAAGCCCAGAAAACAGGTATAAATAAAGGAATAACAGACTAAGAAAGGTATGTGAGAATTACTATGCTTAACTTAGAACACAAGCATTCTTGAGTGTAGAGACTGACTTATCCGTCGGAGTGCTAATTCCGGCACCCCCGACCGGAGTGTTTATCCCATTTCAGGTGACTATCAGCGGATCTCGAGCGCTCCCCAAGATCAGAAGAGTATTTCCAAACCACTTCTCCACAGTTTCTTTACATATATGTAGTGAGTACACAAATTAAGTAGATTTTTAAATGATAAGTTTCTCTTTTGCAATAAAAAGTTCTCTACAAAAAGGAACATTTCAAGTGAATGGATCTCAATTTCCTTAATAAAAAATATACAAATAAATTACTTTGTTTTCAACTTGTAATAGTCATTATATATATATAACGAAAATCAATTGTACACTTTTGGACTCATTTGAAAAACAAAAACTAAAGATACATATTTTTACTTAATTATTATTTAATAGTTAAATTTCAATTACGTTATTTAATGTCATCTAATTTTTAAACAGATTGAATTCAATATGTGAATACGTCAATAAAAATTTGATTAATTTTGTATAAACAAAATTATTATTCAATTATGCTGCATTTAAATTATAAACATATTACATATTTATAATCAAAATTTTAAAACCTAATTTAACTAAATATCTTTTATGTATTTGGACAAAAATCATGGTAAGAAATTTTTTTTCTATGATTGTTGAATTTTATATTCACATGCATAACACGTGTCATTGCCAAAGAAACATTCAAGTTATGCGCGTTCTATAGTTAAGACCTTATTATTTAAAATAAATGATTATATTATCATATAACACAAAGTAAAAATAAAACTACTTAAGATTTTAAAAAGAAAAGTGATATTATTTTTCTATTATTTAGTAGTTTCAAGATACAAGAGTTGCTGAAATTTATAGGTTATTGACACAAAATAAAATTAAAATAAATGGTTATATTATCATATAACACAAAGTAAAAATAAAACTAACTAAGACGTTAAAAATAAAAGTGATACCTTTTTTTTTTTATTTAATAGTTTCATAATACAAAAATTCTTAAAATTTATAGGTTATTGACACAACAAAATTAAGAAATAAAAAGGTGACCCCATGATTTTATTTTTTATTTTTAATTAAGTAGCTTTAGAATACAAAGATTGTTAAAAATTATAAGTAGCAGACACAAAATAGAGTAAAAATTTGTATAATAAAATATTATAAATGCTTATTTTTTAATGCACGAAATTTAAATTTTAAAAAATTATAGATGGAATTTAACTATCTAATTTTTAACTTACTATACCTCAGTTCTTATTTTTAATTTTTTTTTTACAAATTTTAAAAAATTATAGGTGACATTTCACTCTTTTATCGAATTTTTAAACTACTACCTTCTTTTGTTCTTCTATTATTAGAGTTATATTATGTCACGACCCGCTCCCCGTACCCAAGGGTTAAGTATCGTGATGGCCAGTAATTGAGGTTACCTCCGGCCAATTCTTAAACAAATCAATAAACGCAAGCGGAAGTAATATTTAAATAAGGATACCAAAATAATCATTGGAGTTTCTATTTTTATTACAAAATATATTGACTAAAAAGGCCGATATGTACATAGAAAAATAATA
This sequence comes from Camellia japonica, assembly GCA_030407325.1. Lineage (NCBI taxonomy): Eukaryota > Viridiplantae > Streptophyta > Magnoliopsida > Ericales > Theaceae > Camellia > Camellia japonica. The sequence goes on from JAPPVO010002391.1 coordinate 34,771, forward strand.
ATGCTTGGGACCCCCTTTTGGGGGTCACCCCCTCACCCCCTTTGCCACGTGGCGGGTGGTGATTAGAGGAGCAGGAAAAAAAAGAAAAAGAAAAAGAAAAAGAAAAAGAAAAAGGGACCAATGAGAGAGAGAGGGGGTCAAAGGGAGTGGGGAGAAAAGGGGGGATGAATCATTGTTGATAGAAAAATATCAATAAAAGTGTTGTGTGTGTCTATTCTGCAGCCCCGTATCTAAGACTTTCCAAAAGCTATTTCTGAATTGCATTGTTTCCTGAAAATTGGTAAACAACTATAAGCACATGACAGAGTGAGAAATATTATACCAAGAGTATAAGGGACACGAAATAACCATGGATAGTTAGTTACGTCAAAACATTTAGGATAACTTAGTCGGAACAAATAATCCTTTAAGTAGCAAAACTGAAATTATGTAAACAAATCATTTAAGTGGCAGAAGTTGAAATACAGAAATTATGTAAGTAAATGACCATAACCACGGTACTGAACAGAACAGAACAGAGGTCACAGAAGTGACAGTCAGAACAGAGGTACGGATTCAAGAGGTGGCTCGTACGGATTCTAGAGGTAGCTCCCTGTAGACACCCCATTTTTGACCGACCTTAAGACTCAGACGTCACCGTTTGAGCGCTCGGTGATGTTGCATTTTGTGCTCATTCAGAAGTCTCAGAGTCGCGGCCGTGCGCCCTGCCTCCGAACTTCCGAATCCTCTTCTGTGCCTTGTCTCGGTTTGCGAACCAGACTCGGTTTTCTCTGTTTTCTTTCTTGAGGGGAGGGAGTGGTCCCGTAGACTATCTCTCGGTGGCCGTGAGCTACTTTTCGTGGCCGTAGGCCATTTTGCCCATTTCGGAGCCCGGTTCCCGGTTTTCGGAGCCGTCAGGCCGTGTGCCTCGGTTCGGGACCGCCCAACCGTCTCCGATTCCTCCGGTTCTTGGCAGGTACCTCTGTTTTGTCATAACAGGGCACACTGGGGTCCCAGATACCCACTTCGTGGCTGAATGCCACTTTCGGTGCTTATAGCCGGTTTTCGGGCCCCGAACCTCGCGGTTTGGCCCCCGAGCATTCATTTTTCATCGGTTTTCTCCGGTTCTTGACAGGTACCTCTGTTTTATCATTCCGAGGAACACTGGGGCCTCTGATACCCACTTCGCTGCTGAACACCACTTCCGGTGCCTGCAGCCCATTTTCGGGACCCCGAATTGCGCGGTTTGGGCCCCGAGCGTTCATTTCTCATTAGTTTTTGTTCAATTTTGGCAGGTACCTCTGTTTCAGCACCAGGAAGATCACTGGGGGGGGGAGGCCAGCAATTATCCCAGATAACCAGTTTCGCTCCTCCGGCGCCCGTTTTGCTCACTTCCGGGCTAATGTTGAACACCCTAGGCCCATTTTCTCCAACCAAAGCTACATATTTGTGATGAGGGCACATGGGAGGACCCTAAGAAGTGATGGTCGGCCAGCAATTGTGGATTTCATTTTTGGGCCTCTTCTTCAGCTGCAATGTTGTGACTCCTGCTTCAGTGTTGCCACATTCCGACCATGGAACCTTGTTCTACACACATGGGAGGACCCTAAGAAGTGATGGTCGGCCAGTAATTGTTACATTCATTTTTGAGCCTCTCCTTCAAGTGCAATGTTGTGACTCCTGCTTCAGTGTTGCCAGATTCCAACCTTGGGGCTTTATTCTACACACCTGGGAGGACACCAAGGAGTGTTGGTCGGCCAGCATTTCTTTACTTCATTTTTGGGCCATGGCCGGCCGGCCAGGGTGAGTGGCTGGCCGACCAGGTGGGGTGGCCGGCCGGCCACCTTCCAAAAAATTACCTGGCCGGCCAGCTTTCTGCTTTTCACCCCTTTACAGTTGTCCAGCTACTTTTTGAAATATCTCCTCCCCTCCGGGGGATATTTTGGGAGGGAAAGCTTGGATGCATTTCCCTCCCCTTTTACACCCTTTCTTGCCTATTTAAGGGGCTGGACAGCTCCTTCCCTAGGGTTACAAGATTTCTCCTCAAGAACCCTAACCATTTGCCTCCATTTTCATCCTCCAAAACTCCAAAAAAGCTTCAAGTCCCTAGCCCACTTGTTCATCAACTCCAAGCCTCACCATCACCATTCCATTTCCAGCAGCAAAGAGGGGTTCCTCAGAGGCTAAGAAGCAACTTTCATCAAGGCAAGAGGTAGCAAAAGCATAGTCTTCAAGGGTAAGTCACTAGTTCCCTTTTTCTAGCTTATTTTTGCTTCAATTCTTTACCCTAGTTCCTCTTTTGAGCTATTCTTGATGTTTGTTTAAGGGCTCAACCCTGTTTGAGCCCTCTATCTTACACTTCCTTCAATATCCTCTTATGTACCATTATTTTGCATAGAATATTTGACCTGTGTGTGGTCTGAATTGGAGCATCTCATGAACTGATATTGTGCTTATTTTGAACCCCTCTTCAACATTGAAGAAGGGCTCAAACCTGTTTTCATGCTCCATATGTAAGTTGCCTTGAATCCATGTTTCGTCCATGTTTTTTGCATGCTATTTTTAGCTTATATGCATTCATTTTTGGAGCATGCTATAAACTGATTTTGAGCTTATTTTGTGTCCCTCTACAACATTGTAGAAGGGATCAACTTGGTTTGGGGTCTCCATATTACACTTGCCTTTATATCTCTCTTTGACCCCATTTTGCATGCCTTTTTAAGCTTATTTGGCTTCTGATTTCAGCCTTCATCAGGCTAGGAAAGAGTCTTATTTTGGCCTTCTCATAATGTTTTGTTAAGAGTCTTAGGCCATTTGATGATTGGTTTTGGTACTTCATGTTATATCCCTCATATTTTCCGTAAAATTGCATGCTTTGTTAGGCTTGTTTAGCTTCTGTTTTGAGTCTTCATCAGGCTTAGAAAGTGTGTTAAAATGACCCATTCTTCATGTTCTGTTAAGGGTCCAAAGTTGTTTTGTGTATGCTTATGGTACCTCATGTTATAGCCTTCGTTGGCTCATTATTTTGCATGCTTTGTTTATCATATCTACACACTGAATTGGGAGATGTCATCTACTGTAAATATGAATATTTTTGGTCCCTCTTTAATGTTGTAGAACTGTTTTTTTTGGTTTGAGCATTGTATATACTACTTGCTTTGTAATTCCCCTCTTTTTCCCCATTTTTGCATGCTAATTTTGCCATACTTGTGGTTGTTGTTTAGCCTTGATTTGTACTGAAAAAATGTTATTTTAGGGGCTGCCTTGCTACTGTTTTAAAATTTATGTCCATATTGTGCATGTTTAGTAGGGCCGTAGGCCATTTCGGGTGCATTACATCGCATTTCGGGCATCGGGTGTAATTTTGTTATAATTCGGGGGCTATTTGTGCATCATTTTAGCTGCTGAAATTTGCACTCTCCATATGCCATTCGCCACATTTCATTTGTATGTCATTTGCATTCCGTATGCCATCGTCTCGGTTTGCGTGCCCGTGGGCGCGCATCCGAGGCACTTCATTTTCGTCCAACGGCCTCTTATGTGAGTGCGGCTGAGGCCCTCTCATGTTAGTGTAAGCCCAATTTACATTTTCCATGTCATTTCATGCTCTAATGCATCGCCTCGGTTTGCGCGCCCGTGTGCGCGCATTTCGAGGCACTTTGTTTTTATCCGACGGCCTCCCGTGCGAGAGTGGCTGAGGCTCTCTCATGTTGGTGTAAGTCCATTCTGCATTCCATATGCCATTTTAGTCCCGTTGCGTTCCGTGTGCCATCGCCTCGGTTAGCGTGCCCGTGGGCACGCATCTCGAGGCATCTCATTTTAGTCTTATTACATATCATTTTCATGCTATTTCATGATTTCATATCATCGCCTCGGTTTGCGTGCCCGTTTGCGCGCATTTTGAGGCATCCCATTTTCATAGCATTGTGCATGCTAGAATTGTATATTAGCTGCATTTCATACATATCATGCATATTGCATCGTGTTCGGGATAGGAGTTAGCCCGGGCACGGGAAACGAGGCACGTTTCACGGAACGGGTCTCGATTCCCAAGTCACCGACACTCCGGATCATCCATGATGGAGTTAGGTTTTGCTGTAGCATTCATCTGTATTGCACCCTATATTGAGTTGTGCAATCCGATTCCTCGGCCATCGTGCATCGATATGCGTGATTGGTGGCACGAGGATCGAGGCATGCATATATTTGTGAAATACATTACTATGCCCTTTTCCTGCTCTCTGTCGCAGCAAAATAAGGAATCAGCAACTTTTCGGAGTCTGGCACGCATTTCGAGAACATTGCAAACAGAGGCTAAATTGGGCATCCCAGTGGATTTCTGCGCAAGGCATTCCATCATGTCATTATCCGGAACGAAGCAAGGCAGCCCCTAGCTTGCAAGCCAATTTTTAAAGCTTTCTTAGTTTAATTCGTTAATTAATTAGGAAGCTGTATTATTTCGGACTGTATTATTCTTTCATTTTCGGACTGTATTATTTATTCGGACCCTCTGCGCGAGGGCATAATTGTAATAAGGGTGTGTGAGTGTGATGTATGTCTTCCAACCCCCATTTCTTTCTCCCTTTTATTTACCCGCTTACGATGGTTAGATTAGGACACATTTCAATTAGCATACAGCATGACAGCATGTTTGCATCATTCATCTGTTCTGCCGCACCGGGCTCGGCGCATCATACAAACTGCATTGGTATTTCAATTCCAAATTGAATACATGTTAGCTGTAGCATTCCATATGCCATGTTTAGAATAGCCGAGCCTGCTATAGTTGCATTATTGCATGTGTTGCATTAGGCATCCCTGTATAATTAGGATCATGCATTGATTTCTAATTAGCTTTTCTGTTTTGGCTTGGAGTACTCGGTAAGTACTTATGCTTTAGCATCCTTGCATGCGTGTGAGTGTTGCCATGATAGCATGCTTACCATGAGGCTAATTGCTTATGTGATTGTAGACACCCCATTTTTGACCGTCCTCAAGACTTGGACGTCACCGTGGAACACTCGGTGATTATCCATGTTTGTGTTCGTTTGGAGTTCCCGGAGTTCTCGGCTCGTGCGCCTTGCCTCAGGACTTCCGAACTCGACCGTTTTGTGTTTGGTTTTGCACCCAACAACTTGTGTTTTGCCTTGGAAGGGCAGGGAATGCTTTGTGAGGCATCCCTACACACCACCGGCTGGGGCTAGAGGCCACCGGCTGGCTAGAGTTTCCATCGGCACTATATTGTGCCGGTCGGCACTATTTTGTGCCGGTCGGCACTGTTTTTGGCAAAATGAC
>JAPPVO010002392.1:0-28150 GCA_030407325.1 Camellia japonica
CTGTCATGTTTATGTTGCTACCTTGTAATTTTCTCTATTGTGTAATCATTGCTACCTTGTAATTTTCTCTGGGATTTAATGTTTATGTTTTCATTCTATAGAAATGGCAAAGCGCAGAAGCAGCACAACCCCACAAACCCCGAAAAAGAAACCAAAAGTCTCTGTGTCTGCGTCTTATGATCTTAGATCAAAACGCAATAGCAGCACCAGAACACCACAAAAAAAACAAGTCCAAGTTGAAGAAGCAATAAACATCAAAATCAAGACACCAACTTCAAGGGTGATTTTCACTCAACTACAAGCTTAACATTTTCTCTGTCATTTTCATTGGATTATAATAACAAACCTACGATTTTCTCTATACTACAAAGAAAAGTCCAGAAACATGAATAGTGCAAAAAAAAAAAAAAAAATGAAAAGTGCAAAGAAAACATATCAGAAAACTTTGAAAAGTGCAAACATATAAAAACACATAAAAACACAACATATAAGTCCAGAGAAATTTGTAATACTTATCATTTGTAATACAATTATATGATTTTTTTTGGACTACAAAGAAAAGTCCAGAGAAATTTGTGAACTTATATTCACTTTCAATATAACAAAAACAAAAACACATTAACATCAAGAGACAAAAATATATTAAACACAAGCACATAAAAAAATCACAGAGAAGATCTGTTATGTTCACAAAACATTCAATTCAAAAAATTTAAAAAAAAAAACAAAACACTTACTACTCTATTGCTACGTCTGTAAATTTCTTTGCCTACTTACAATTTTCTCTGTGATTTTCACTGCACTACAAGCTTACAATTTTCTCTGTGATTTGAGTTCAATTATAGTAACAAACCTACAATTTTCTCTGCACTACACAAAAAATGCAAAGTGAACAAAAAACAGAGCACAAAAACGCAGAAAAACAGAGCACCAAAAAGCAACTCATAAGCATGTTGACAAAGAATGAAAAAGCAACTCCAAAAATCAAAATCAATTCCATCGAAAATTCATCAATAACAGATAATGAAAAATTAACTTCAAAAATAAAAAACAACTACATTGAGTTCGTCTCTCTCACATTGATCAAAACAAAAAACAAAAACCTAATTCAACACCTACACGATCAAATCAAATCAAAAATTGAAAACTTATCTAATTCAACTCCACATGAAATCAAATCAAACACAATGAACCAGATTTCAACTCCTACACGATCGATCAACACCTACAAACAACGAACATGATTTCAACTCGTACAGGATTTCAACACCTACAAACAACGAACTGGATTTCAACACCTACAAAAACCCTAGAAAATCTCTACAAAAATCTGAATCGTCAAGTTCATCCTCACGTAATCTCCCACAAAATATCAATATGATCTTTAGCTGCCAAATTCAAAACAACGTATATTATAAACAAGGGTAAGACAGGTATTTTACACTCTAAAATAACATTGAGGGACCTTAGGCTACAAAAGAACACATTGTGGACCTAATCCATTACTAAAAGTTGGATAGGGACCTTAAACCGATTTTCTCTAAAATAAAATAGATTGTATTATTTATTTATTTCTATAGTATTTTCCTCAAGTCAATGATTTACTTTTAGAAAAATACTTCATACCACTAATTTAGCACCACTAATGCATCACTAATAATGTGGCATCATGTGGACCCCACCACTGATGTGATAGTTTGGCCTTTATTTTATTTTATTTATTTTTTCTTTACATTGCCACCTCATTAATGATATTTTTAAAGATTCAAATTTAGTGCTCTAAATCACCACCCTTACTTTTAAGTTACATGAATCCAATCAAAGTGAGTCATTCAACTATACATGGCAATTGAGTTAGGAACACGAATTGTCAAATTATAGGTCAGTAGGGGTAGTATGACTCATTTAGCAGACATTTAGCTTGTAGATTTTTTATTTTTTGAGATTGAAGACCACCTTTAAATTGATAATTTGGCTAAAGTTTCAATAAAGATGACACTTAAGCCTATGACATAAAACCTGTTGGGTGCAACTAACAAGCTAAAATTAAAAATCATAAAGTATAAGGTAACTGTATTATCTTCCTATTTTTCAATAATTTAATTTTTTTATTTAATTATATCAAACACTCTTAACACATATTTTAAAAATAAAAAATTTATAAATAACTCTATAAACTATCCCAAACAATTCACTACTCTATTCTATATTGCATCACCATCATCGATGAACATTTTCTATGGTTAGGCATGGGTTTGATTTGGATAAGATAGGGAGGTTTTGTGCCAAGTCAAATGAAATGGAGCAATAATTGAGCAACTTCACATAATAAAGTTGCCTCTTTTCATTAGTAGGAGTTGAAATCTAAGATAATGACCTACCCATTTATAGATAATATTTTTGGGAATCTATAAATGATTTTGTTGAAATTAATAAGGTCTAGATTCCCATAATGATTTTCATTGTCCATATCTACCCACTTGTTATAATTAAACAAGAATGTTACATCCTTCTAATTTATCATCTCTAAATTACTTCTAATGATGTGACATTAAGATTAGATATATATGATGAAATGTTTGACAAATTAAATTTGACACTTATCAGACACTTCATTAAGAATAATTTTTTAAAATGATAAATTAAATGTTTTAAGTATTTTTAAGTTTGTGTACAAAAGAGATATCTCGTATTAATTAGCTCTCGTTCTCTCCAACTCACTTGGCCCCCTTTCCATTTATCAGAAAATCTGTAGGGACCTATTCAATCTATCATACTATTTTACCCAAAAATTATACAACAATGACCCTTGTGGTCAATGTACACGTGGTCCTAAATTTATAACTTCCAAAAAAAACTTTGTTGCAAATGAGAAAAAATATACAGTATTCTTCAAATATTATGTGATATTTTGATTTTTTTACAAATAAGAATTTGTAAACTATAGTAAGTGAATTATTTTTTATATTTAAAATATTTAAACAAATGTGAATAAGCATTATTTTACCCATAATTTTTTTTATTATCTTATAATTGTATTACATAGACAATATTATATGATATTTCAAAACTAATTAATAATGGACTATTTTGAGAAATAGGTTAAAAGTTAATTTTTTAAACTTTTTTTGATTTTTTTTTCCAAATATATAACAAAATAAAGAGGTGATATAACTTTAAAAAAAATCTAAAACTCAATCTTTTAATTTTTAACTCAATTTTCAAAATAGGCGAATATGTGTAGTTTAGCACCATCAGTTCATATTTTGACCAGTCATACTGAATATATTTTTCAAGAAAGTGGGCCCCAACAGTATCAGATTTTGAGTTTTGCTTTTTTTACCTTATAACTAATCCTAATTAGTTTGGATCAAATTTGTCCAACCCATAAACATGAGTATGTTTGAATTTTCTCTCTTACCATTTTTTTTTTTTTTGGGGGGGGGGCTACCCATTCTCTACCTTCCCGTTACAGATGTCGCCGGGGCCATTTGGGATCTGGTAGATAGGATAGGACTCTCCCAGATGAGATTCCTTCCTGCCAAACAAGTTTTGTAAAATTTGATTTGATTGATCAATTCATGCTTACTATTGTTGTCAGCGACAATACTAGAATTATATATATATATATATATATATTTTGTGAGGCTCGGATTAAATAAAATAAAAATAAATGATTTTGATATATTTATAGGGAAGTGATTGAGACCCCGTGGGGGTCACCCCCACGACTCCCACTGGCTCTCTATTGGTTAGGCTTTTTATTTTTATTTTTATTTTTTTCTTCTCCTCCAATCTCCGACCCTTACGTGTGTAGGGGGTGGTGGGGGTGGGGGAGAGAGGGGGTCCGAGTCATTTTCCATATTTATAACACTGTCATTGAAAAGTAGTAAATATTTTTGATCTTGTGAGATCAAGCTTTTGCTTTCTAGACTAGATATTGTTTTGGCAATTTGGTTAAAAATTATTTTTTTGAATTTTTTAGGTCATGTCACTCTATATTTTTTTATATATTTTTTAAAAAAATATAAAAAATTAACTTTTAATCTAGTTCTCAAAACAAGCAGAGTTCGAAAGATCAATTGTTGATATTTTCATATTAGTGACATTATTGTTGTTGTTGAGATTAAAGAAGCAATAACAAATAACAAATATGTCCCTAAAAGTATCTAAAGTGATTAAAGTTTGTAATTCTACACACTTATCAACAATTCAAACATGGTAGCAGTATAATAATACAATATGATAATATTACTGCAATTGTCACAAATCATATACATAAAAATAAAAATAATAAAAAATAAAAAGAGGGGAGAAGAAGAATGAACTCTAGTTTTGGGTGATTTGCCTGAGAATTGAGAGTTAAATTTTATTAAAATAATTTCTTTATTTTTAAAATTGATTTTTTTATTTTTTATTTGGATCACCATCAACGCTAGTAGTTGGGGGTTCCTTTGCATGCCCAAAAGTCCCATCAGCAATTTATGAAATGTACGAAATAGTCTAAAGTCCAAAATAGACATGTTCGATTAATTTATAATTAATTGCACGACACCACCGTGTGACAATTCAATGGCGACCAGCAACCAAGACTTGGCTAATTAATTTGTAGATTTTGACACACACATATTGATTTATTTATTATTAATCATTAACCAACCTTAGGCCGCCAATTAGGGGTGAGCAGCGGATTTACCGATCCGCCAAAACCGACCGAACCGAACCGATCCGCCGCATTTTGGACGGATGCGTGATAACGAACGGACGGTTGCGGATTGATTTTCTCCAATCCACCAATTTGGCGGACGGATGGCGGATTTGAGATTTCTTTGGCCGCAACCGAACCGCCAAACCGCCAAACCGTGAGCACCACTAGTAATTTATAAGACTTTGTGTTTTCAATTTGTTTAAATATTATGTTTGTGTTTTCAATTGAAAAGGAGTTTAAATATTCTGTTGAAAAAAGTTTTCAGCTTGAACATATTTTTTAAATTGAAAAAAATAAACATATTATTTATCTATATTTTTGATTTTTTAAATCTAACTCTAAAAATAATAAATAAAAAATATGATATATGCTGGTTAGTTTTGTTTTCAAAAACATATATAGATGTAACAATACAGAGACATACAATCTCTACTACTGCTCTGTTCATGGTTTTGGTGGTTTGAATTGTTATTATATTTTAAGAACCACAAATTGTAATACTTTATGTGGATGAATCATGATGTGATTGTAATATGTGGATGAGGCATGCAATGATCGTGATATTCTAAAAATTTAAACTTTCTTTCTTTAGATAAGGCATACAGTGATTGTAATACTTTTAAAATCATTGACTGTAATACTTTCTCTTTTTTTTTCTTTTTCTTTTTTTTTTCTTTTTTTGAGAAAGTGCACAAGTTGAATTATGTTGAAAATTTATAAAATTTTAAACCGCCAAACCGATTCGCATCCATCCGCCAAACCACCAATCCGCTCAATCCACATCCGCCGGATTGGCGGACGGATGCGGATTGATTTTCTCCAATCCGCCAATCTGGCGGACGGATGGCGGATTGAAGGTTCTGTGGCCGCAACCGACCCGCGCCCACCCCTACCGCCAATGGGTATTTATTTAATTTACCTTCTAATTTCGTATTTTTCCTTAAAAAAACGACATGCTTTAATGCTTAAATGTAGATATCTCTATGGGACCACATGTATATTTTTAAGAATATAATACAAATTTAAAAAGATAAAATCATCATAATGTAATTATTATATTTATTTGATTTTTTTAATTTTTTATAAATGATAATAAACATAATAAACTGAAAAACAAACATAACAGATCATCTAATTACGACTTGTGATCCCAAAGAACATACTCCAATCAATGAAAATTATTCATTTTTGTATGCTCATTTTTATTTATTTTCATTTTTAGTGCTCATGAAAAGAAAAAAAAAATGACCATGCAAAGATAAAAATGAATACATTTTTTCATTAATTTTCATCTTTGGTGTCTCTGAAAACAAATAAAGAAAAAATTAAAACAAATCTTTTTTTTTTTTTTTTTGTACAAAAATAATTTTTAAAAATTTGAAAACAGCTTTCAAGTCTTGTCAGAATGGAAGAGTCATAAAAATTATAGAAATGGTCGAAGCAAACACAACATAATTATGTTGGTCATTTGAGTGGTTGATATATGTAGTTGGAAGATTTTTGGGGAAGAAATTGTAGAAAAATATGTGAAAATTTTTATTTATTTAATCAAGCCGACAACCATTCAGGTGGACTGAATATACACCATGGGTTTAAACAGGTGCACAAATCATTTGTAGGGTCAAAACATCAAGTACAATAATACATGCAGTATAATTCACAGATCATGAAACAATGCCTATCGAAAGTGTAAATATTCGGACATTTAAAGGTACAATCCTTAATTGGATTTTTATGTTTTTGATATTGATACACATCGATATAATTGAATATAAAATTACATATGTATCAATGGGTTTCGATACGTATCAGTTTATAGTCAATTCAACAGTCATATTTTTATTTTGTAGTATTGATGATTTTAATAAATTGACGACTGTATCACTCAATATTCCAAATACCGTTACACTGTGACATATTCTATCATATATTATTTTCTGTTACTATTTCTTTAATGATAATTTTCAGATAATAAATTAATCATGAGTTAAAAAAAAAAAAAAAAACTAATCACATACATGTGGGGTTTTTTTATTCATGTAGATTTTGATTAAAGTCAACTTAAAACAACAATTTCAGGTTGAGGGAGTTAGGTCTTTAACTACTTTTATGATAAGTTGAAAAATATTTAATTAAGTATATATAAAATTAAAATCTTTTGATATAGGATATTATACATTATATATATGTATTAATAAATAGTGCAATTTTCAAGTATTAAAATTAATGGCATCCGTCACATATATTGGTACAAAAAGAATGTTGTTGCATCTTTGTTTCTAACAGCTGGTTGATGGAGAGGGGGGGTTTGGGGGGATTTTATTTATTAGGAAAATGAGTGATACACCCAGCTGGGGTGACCCCCAGTGAGCTGTCAGTCCATGATTGGGCAAGAAAACTGTTTTTTTTTTTTTTTTCTTTTCAGCCAATCCCCCACTGACACGTCACTGGGGGTTGTCAGTGGGGGTTGTTTTACTGGGTGTAGGAAGCACGGTTCTATTTATTATATATGTTGACACACACACACATATATGTATTATTAATTGGTGGCAGGTGTGCGCATAAACAAAAAAGTTTTAAACAAGGATATGGGCAATACTCCTTTTTAATCTTTTATTTAATATGAATATATAAATAATGGTAATGCAGCAGATACATGGATTATTTCGTTGTTTTTATTTTTGTTTTTGTATTTTGTTATTTATGGGGTTGGGCTTTATAGATGGTTGCGTATAGTTTTTACCAGTAATATCCTTTTCTTTTAATTTTTTTTTTTCAATCGATCGGCATAAGACTTATTTACAATATGAAGACAACTATAATTCAACAACTACATAAACCCAACAAAGGAGAAATAATCCATAACGGTGGTGTCACATTCACCAATTAGTATAATAATTAGTATATCAATACTAGTTATGATATTATTATTGACCCCACTCATTAATTACATTACAAATATCAAAAACTACTTAAATTATACCACATCATCAATTAGTACACTAATTAATACATATAGCATTATTCAATCCATAATGAGAAAGAATTATCAATTTTTACATTTAGCAGTGATGGATCTCCTTGCTTTGAAATACAAGTGTACAGGGGTGACTACTGGCTAACTTAGTTGGATTTAAATTCTGAATTTGATGGGGAAAAATAAAAATGAAACAGAAGCTCATTATATATATATATATATATATATATTATTTCCTTTCTTCTATTTTTCCCTTTTCACATATTCATGTTCAATTCAAACAAGGCCTCATGGATCTGAAGAAAGCCTAGGCAGCTTTCTGGTCCTAGCCAACCCAATAGTTGTTAGGATAAAGAAAACGGTCAAGCCCAATAAGCCCGCCCAGCTTAACAAACTAGGAGGCCCATATGTAGCCTTCATGGGCCGCCGGGTTTTGGAAACTCTCAAGAAAACATATTGGAGCGCAGAGTAATGGAGATGAAGAGATTCGTCCCTATTTTGCAAATCACTACTGCATACCAAAAAAAAAATAATTAAGTAATGAAAAATAATAATAATTATTTTTTTATTATTTTAAATACTTGTTTTCTCAATCTCCCAACACAATACCCCATCTATTCACTTTCTGTACCAATCACAATATTATAGAATTTCACATGTCTATACTTCGAAATTACTGAATAATTACCCCCTCTCAATCTCAACATTTCAATAAAAGGGCTGATATGTAGTAGATGAATTTCACTAAGTTTTTTTTTCTCATCACTCACGTAGATTCGCACATCAAACATTAAATATACACGTAGAACCGGACCCCCTCCTATCTAGAAATACATTTGAACTGAAAAAAATCAGTGAATAGAAATAACTTGTGAGATTATTTTATATGTTTCCAATAGTGCTACTCTAGTCGGGAAGCACCACCCCTGTAAAATAAAACTCTTGCTCCTCTGTGAGAGCTGTCTCTACCTCTTTGGTAGTCATTAGGGTCTATACCCTGTTTCAGAGTTTGTGTGTTTTTCTTTCTTGCTTTCAAAGTTGGTCTGGGATCAGGTGACGGCGGGGGTAGTTCTGGGGCGTTTTCTTTTCATTAGTTTTCTCTCCCATGGAATCTTTTTCTCAAACCCTTGAAGGCCTAGACAGTGTCGATCTTGAGGAAGGCTCTGGTGAGAATGTCGATGTATCCAACCTGTGTTTATTGGGAAAGATTTTGGCCCCAAAACCTTTGAATTGAAAGGTGTAGCTCTTTTTTTCGCGCCCCTTTTGGAAGGTTTGAAAGAAAGTCCTACAGTTCGGACTTTCGCGATTCTGAATCTAATTTCACAAGTGTAATGTGAAATTAATAAACACCAAAGAGTCCAAATCCATCAAATCTTTTGGAAAATCGATTTTGGGATCAAAATGCCAAAATTGGACTGTTTTGCCAGATACAGAGTCGACACCTAAATATTTTATTTTTGAAAAATTTAGGAAACTCGTGATTCGTGCCAAAGGCCACGTGTCCGTCATCACCAAAGTTGTCTCTGCTCGGGAACTTAGGTACGAGAGGGAAAGGTCATGAATTGAGTACCCCCGCTCGCCCGATCAAAGATCAGCCTCTACTAATCATGATATGATTTTTATGTACATTATGTGCTCTTGTTCCGGTTATTAGGCTAGCTTTACTATGTGATGCGCATGAACAAGTATAGACTAGTTTACTCAAGTTGGAACAATTCAATTTCATGTTTGTTTTGTAAAAATGGTTTGCATTTGCCACCTCAAGTAGGCTTAAAGTTTGCGAATTTGCCACTCAACAAAATGGGCTTAAAACTGTGAATTTGCCACTATACATAGTGCCTGTTTGGCACAGCTTATAATCAGCTTATTCCAGCTTTCAGCTTAATTTAAGCTATTTTGATGTGTTTGGTTTAGCTTATAGCTTATAGCTTATAGCTTTTTAGAAGTCAGAAATCAGCTTATTCTTTGAATGGGGCAGGAGATGCTTTAAGAATAAGCTAGAAATCAGCTTAAGCTGAAAGTTATAAGCTATAAGCAGTTTCCCACAGCTCTACCAAACAGGGTCATAGTGGGCTTAAACGCACATTTATTGAATCGTTCTAATTCAAACAACAAACATTCATCCACAGGCATTCAAGCAGTTTAGCAAGTAAGCATTTAGCCTCATGGCAAGCATGCTAGTCATGGCAATCACTCACACTCACGCAAGTATGCTAAAGCACTAAAAACTCACCTAGTACTCCAAGCTAAGAAGATATGAGTTAGAAAAAAAAATATGCATTATTCTCAATTATACAAGATGTTTAATGCAACACATGCAATATGCAATTAATAGGCTCGGCTACTAATATGGCATATGAATCGATTTAAATAACATGCGGTCTAAGTACATATTCGGCGAAGTATTGAAATAACAATGCAGTTAGAATGATGCGCCGAGCCTCGGTGCATGCAAGACAAGATGAATGGATGCAAGTATAAAGTATGCTAATTGAAATATGTTCCTAAACTAACCATCAAAAGTGATTAAATAAAAAGGAGAAAGACGTGGGGTTGGAAGACATACACATTATTACATTTTGCTCTCACGAAGGAGAGTCAGAATGAATAAAGCAAAACTAACTAACAACTAATTAGAGCTAAGCTAATTAAGCTAATTATTACAAACCAAATGAATAACTAGCTAAACTAATTAATTAATTATTACAACACTTTTAATTTAACTAACTAGTAAGCTAATTAAATTATAACACAAATGCAAATAAGCTAAGTAATTAAAGTATTTGACTACGATGCCACTACTCTGCCTTGGGAAATGGAAGATGCACATACTCGGATATCACCCGAAAAGGCCTCTGTTTCGCTCCCGAAAGCCTCTGTTTGCAGAGTTGAACACTTCCAAAACAATTTTGCTACACCTTACCAACATTCTTCTGAGCTTTGCATCAGTGGCCAGCTGGGCACTAGTAAAGACTGCTGGCCACCTACCGGCCATCAATGCCGACCATTTGCCGGCCACTAATGCATTGGTTTAACTTGCTGCAACAGAGAACAAACAGAGCAAAAAGAGGGTATTCCCACAGATTGTTTACACAACTTATCCCTCATTTTCATGAACAAATCCAAGGAAAGGTAAACTTAAGCCACAAACCACCAACTCAAGCAATTTCATTGCATGATGGCTTGTGACTCAAGATGTGCAAGTTCAATAAATGCAAAATGAGACACAAACCTCCTCAATTTCATGAAAAATCAAGGGAAGAAGTTGACATTGGAGACTTAGATCATTTCATCACTAGCAAGTATGAAATGGTCCAAGTTCTATGTGTTTAATTAACGTCCGATTGAACACATCAAGTTATTATCTTGCTCATCTTTTAGTCCCAAGTTTTAATTACTCTTTTTAACTTACTAACCATTCTTTAATCCAATTAAGTCCAAAAGGTAAATTAAAGTCCTTTAATGGAAAGAGAGCTCAAAACACAAGCTGCTTTGGGTATGAAAGAAGTATCATACCGTTGGTAATGAACCCCCCAAGGGATTAAACCATTAAGTATGAAACCTCAATTTCACACTTAGGCAAACAAGTGACTTGAAACCACTTTCAAAAAAAAATTAAAAACCAAGAAATGTGGGAGATTGCAGAGATGATTAGTGCTGAAATTAAGTGTGAAAAGCACAAAAAACGTGCAATTAACTCAAATAAGTGGTGTCTAAAGGTCTAAAACACCAAAACTTGTGAGGACTATTACACTACAACTATGCAACATAAGACTCAAATGCAATAACCAACCCAAAACAGAGTTAAAACAGTCCAAAATAGAGCCTAAAGCATGCTGGAATTAGCTACAACAAGCTAGAAAAATAAACTAACACATGGCACCAACTAGGCTAGCAAACAAGACACAAGGAGAGAAAGCTAACCCCTCCAAATTTGGACTTCAAAACTTGATTTTTACCACTGAAAAAACTCTGAAAATCAATGTCTAAAGGCCCAAAAACAGATAGTTTGGAAATGGGAAACAAAAGTGCAAAGGCTTTTTAAAAAAGGAATAAAGAGGGATGAACCACCCCCTAACCTTAAGTGGCCAAAAACACTAATTTTAGCCCATAAAAATAGAGTTTTTTACAGCTCAAAAACAGCCCAAAACAATGAAAAAAAGATAAGAATACAAGTATGTAAAGCAAGCCTACAAAGTTAGTATTATACCTTTTGAAGAGAAGAGTGATTCCAAGCAACAATTCCAAGAAAATACCACCTTCTAGAGCTCAAACCAAGTCCAAGAACACCTCAGCTCAGAGATGAGAGGATTTGGTTAAGGGTGTATAGGCAAGAGTGTAGGAATTGTAAGCAAAAGTGTAGAAAATTTGTAGAGAGAGAGAAAATTGTAGAAAGAGAGGAAAATTTTGAGTCTAAAATTTTCTAACCCCAAAACATGAGAGAAGGGGTCCCTATATATAGAAAACATGAAATTTATACAAGGAAATCCAACCATTCATGTGTGGACAGATGCAAGCATCTGTGCAAACAGCTGGCACAGCTGGCATAAAATATCTGTAAAAAACATTGGTGGCTGGTCGGCCATCAGTGATGGCCAACAAGGCATCATTGATGGCCAGCAGGCTCCAGGGATGGCAGGCATGCCACTAGAGATTGCAGGATGGAAAAATCAAGGCATGGTCCAAAAATGAGACAAAATGGATGCAGGGTTTGAAAGACTCAAAGTTGTGGTGTTTCGCTGAGGACTTCGAGCACTTGGCAAGAAAACAGACTCATCATCGGATATACCTGCAAGAACATCCAAGTCTTGAAGGGTTGTCAAAAATAGGGTGTCTACAGTTGCTCCTCTTTGACAGAATTCGGAATCATGAAATGACGTGAGTGAATGTCAAAACCCAGAGACGACCTATTTTTACAAGGCCGTAAAACTTGGACAAACACTCAAGACAAAAAAAAAAAAAAAATAGTTGCGCCAGCAGGCTGCCTATGTATCCATTTGCAATGAATCAAACCAGTGTAGTTTTGGGGCAAAATGCAAATGATATGCATGATGCAAGAACATAACTTATGATCGTGCAATGAGGCTGTACAATGAAATATTTAAATGCAAATGCTATGCAAAGAAAATGCCACATAACTGAAACAAGGTACAGCAATTCCAATCACAAAAAAAAAGTAAGTAAATAAACACGCCACGCGTGGGAATCACGAGCCAAACTACATTTCATGTAAAAATGATGTAAGAAAATTATGCAAGTTTCATTACGCGTCACGCAGGAAAGGCGAAGAACAACACAACCATCGGGCGCACTCGAGGTCTCAACCAAGATCCTAATGCGTTGCACGAAAAGGAGAAAAAGGATGGTGTGAACACCCGGCACACCCAAATGTTTTTAACCAAAGGGTTGGTGTGAACACCACGACGCACCCGAATGTTTTTAACCGAAGGGGTTGGTGTGAACACCGGGACGTATCTGAATGTTTTTAACCGAAGGGGTTGGTGTGAACACCGGGACGCACCTAAATGTTTTTAACCGAAGGGGTTGGTTTGAACACCAGGACGCACCCGAATGTTTTTAATCGAAGGGGTTGGTGTGAACACCGGGACACATTCGAATGTTTTTAACCGAAGGGCTGGTGTGAACACTGGGACGCTATCACGACCCAAACCAGCCCCTATGGGTTTAGCACCGTAACCGGCCAGTAATCCGTGATTACCGAAGGCCTGCTTAATAGTAAAGACAGTAATACAGAGTACAGGGGCTGGCGGAAGCCAAAACAGTAATAGCAGATGTCCAATGAGCTGCGACAGTCTGTATGCAAAAAGACTTTTCATACATATGCACATTCAGAACCAAAACAGTATAGTACATGCATCATATACAGACATCAGGTTAGGGACCGAATCCCTACCATAACAGTACATTACAAGTCTATACAGTATTACAAAACAGAGGCAAAAAGAGGAAATCTAAAACACCCCAAAACAGCCTTGGCTTTGTAACAAGCCCGCGGGGGACCTCGCTACAGTTCGGACTCCCTTTTGCGTTACGGTTCTAAATCTGAACCAAAGAGTCCAACTCTGGCAAATCGTTTTGAGAAAAACAGATTTTTGAAAAGTAGTGCCAAACATGGACTGCTTTGCCAGATTACAGAGTCGCCACCTAAATATTTTTAAAATGGGAAATTTAGGAAACCCTGACTCGGTGCCGAAGGCCACGTGTCCGTCATCACCAAATGTCTTGGCTCGGGAGCTTGGGTACGATCGGGGAAGGTCAGCTATGAGCACCCCCTTTCGCCCGGTCCGAAGACCGGCCTCTACTAACCGTGATATCCAATTTTGAAAATATTACATGCTCTTATTCCGGTTATTAGCCTAGAATTACTATGTTATGCGCGCAGCAAACAAGTATAGACTAGATTGCCTAATTTGGAAACAAGCATTGCATATCCGTTCGTTTTGAAAATGCTTTGGAATTCGCTACTCGCGAGTAGGCTAAAACACGGATTTCAATGAGTTTTTCCAACTCAAGCAATCCAACCTCCACCCACAGGCATTCAAACAGTTTATCTCATATAAGCACTTAGCCACATGGTAAGCATACTGTCATGGCAACATTCACACGCGTGCGATATGCTAAAGCATAAATACTTACATCGTACTCCGTGCCAAAATAATAAACTAGTTAGCAAACATGCATGCCCTAATTCATGTTAAGTGACTAATGCATCACACGCGAAGATGCAATCTAGAGTAGGCTCGGCTAACCCTAAAATGGCATGTGAAATGCTACAACTATCACGTATTCAATTTGGAATTGGAAGTACGATGCAGTTTGTATGATGTACCGAGCCCGGTGCATGTTAACAAATGCATGGATGCACGCATGCATTGCATAAGGTATGCTAAAATAAACGTGCCCTAATCTACCATCATAAACAGGTAAATAAAAGGGAAGAAAGAAGTGGGGGTTGGAAGACATACACACACCCACACTTATTACAATTATGCCCTCGCTCGGAGGGACCGAAAGAATAATACAAATAATTAACTACGCAAGCTAATTAAATTACAAACCCATTAAATTAATTAAGCAGATTAATTAATTTAATTAAAGCAGTAAACCCCTCGGGGAGAGGGCCGATGTGGCGCGTGTTCGGGACTTGCTCGGAATCGCACTGCCATGCCTAGCTTGCCTCTGTTTTCCCTGCTTTCCTCCTCTGAAGACTGCCAAAGTCTCAGGACTGCTCCCTTGAATCATGGGGATCACCACCGGCTGAGGGGAAACACCACCGGCTGAAGCATGTGGCCACCGGCACTGAATTCATCCATCGGCCATCAATATACTGCCGGTCGGCACTAAATACTGCCGGCCGGCACTGAATGTCTGCAGAACCTGCAACTCACAGCAGCAGAGGGCAACAACTTGCATGGCAATGCAATTCAAGCAATTTATGCACCAAACACACTCCTTATCATGTTAATGACTCAAAGGAGCATGTGTCTCGATTCTCGGGCCACCAATCACGCATTTCCATGCATGATGGCCCAAGGAACCAAGTATGCAACTTTAATTTCAAATGCATACAAAACAAACAAACATAAAAGGGGGCCAAACTTCTATCATGCTCATCTTAAGAGGCCAAGCATGTGCATTGATGTAATGCAATCCTAAACATGTTAGCTAGCATGCAATATGGACAATGTAATGTAAGGATGTTAATATGCAAACACACATACAAGACAAGCATGCAAACCCAAACAATGGGGTGGACTTAAACACGACTTAGGCAACTCTAAATAGGCCTAAAATCAGTGGCCAATAATGCCCAAAAATAAAGTCTACTCACACACACACATGCATATGTTAAGACTTAACACTTAGGCACTAAGCAAGCAACCTTCAAGCACACTTGAAAGGGGATATCACGGACACTTAGCATGCATCATAAGCTTTGAAAATCATGTTATAGAAGGTTCCAAACCAACTAAATAAACCAAGTAAAGCATGCAAAAAGGCCCAAGCACTCAAGGCTCACCAAGGAGGTAACGGACTACGCTTAACACAACCATACATGGCATGCATTAGGCGACCAAAACAGAGTTTTAACACATAAAACTAAGTCCAAAGGACCACTTAGATGGCATCTAAGTGACATGAATCCAAAGGCATGCATAATGGTCAAAACATGGAGCATACAACACATGCTTTCAAGGCTTCAAAGAAGCATGCAAGGCAATCAAACAAGCATGTCTAAGGGACTGAAATAGCATGTAGGGTGGTCCCAAACCATCAAAATAATGCAAGCAACGCATGCTACACATTCACATACTTGAGGCCAACAAGCCAAAATACAAAGGAGCTATACTAAGCAAGTGATGGTCGACCAAAACAACCAAAAAAAGAGCTTAATCATGGCAAAACAAACACAAAAGCTTCACAAAGCTAGGCCTAAATCATGCTTGAACAAGGGCTTACATCCTAAAGCATATTAAGGCATCAAAGTGGCATTACATGGTATGTATGCAAAACATGCAAGGAGTATTAAAACCAACTTAACACAAAGTTATAACATGGCAATATAAGCATAAAATACAGCCATGGCATGCTCAACACACACTTGAACATAAGGCTCCCTAAGAGGCCAAAACTTGCCCTTTTCAAGGACATCAAGGAGAGGGGGTGGCCCTCTCCTTCTTGGGACTTCAAAGCATCATCTTCACCACTGAAATCCCTCAAGATTTCAGTGGTGAAGAGACCTCAACACCAAAATCCCGGAGCTCTCACAAAATAGCACAAAATGAGGTCTTTTCAAGGCCTAAGGGTGGTCAAACCCTCCCAAAGCACAAAACACTCTTAACCAACAATAAAGAGACCAAAAAACAGAACTTTTATGTGTTGATCACCAAGCACAAAAACAGTTCTAAGCTATGTAAAAATGGAGTGCAAAAATGGGGTAAAAAGGGGTAGTTTCTTACCCTTGAAGACCACCTTCACAAAGGTTGATGTTGTTGCTTCCTTGAGCTCAAATCCAACCAAAAACTTCAAGAACCAGCCCTTAGAACCTCAGTAACCAAAGGAAGGTGAAACACTAGGTGTTGATGAGCAATAGTAAGTCACAAACACCTAGTGTACAAATAAGAGGGAAGAAGAGAGATGGGATAGATACAAAACTTCTAACCTAAAACCAGAGCTTCTTCTCTGTCTAAAATATCTAAAAATCCAAACTTCTTCCAACCTTTAGCCAAGAGGAGGAAAGGTCCTCTTATAGGCAACTAAACTTACAAGTTAAGCTAACCAAGAGGCTCATCCCTCCATACACATGTATGGAGGGGAAGCAAATGCTATAAAGCTGTCTGAAAATATCTCCAAAAATAGCTGTAAAGTAGTCGGCAGGGCAAAATGGTCATTTTGCCAAAATTGACTGCCGACCGGCACAAAAGAGTGCCGACCGGCACAATATAGTGCCGATGGCAACACCAACCAGCCAGTGGCCTCTAGCCACTGCCGGTGGTGTGTGGGGATGCCTCACAAGGCATTCCCTGCCCCTCCAAGGCAAAGCACAAGTGTTTGGTGCAAAACCAGACACAAAACGGTCAAGTTCGGAGATCCTGAGGGAAGGCGCGTAGCCGAGAACTCCGGGAACTCCAAACTAACACGAACATGGATAATCACCGAGTGTTCCAACGGTGACGTCCAAGTCTTGAGGACGGTCAAAAATGAGGTGTCTACAGGCTTGAACACACTTGGAACCTCACGGTGAGGCACGTTGGTTGGCTTGACAAAAGGGAGTTTCACTCAACGCTCCTAGCTCCGATCTGGTGCCTGGACACCTACATATATATATATATATATATAAACAGTGAGCTAAAGCCCAGTGAATAACATATGCGTAAAGAGGTTAAGAATGAATTGTCCTTTCAGTATTTAAAACAATCATTTAAACAGTATATCAATTATTCGATCATAGCAGTCATAAGTGGTACATCCAATAGCAAACAGTACAGTAGGTCTTAACAGACCGAACAGTCAGTCGATAGCCATCATATCAGTAAACAGTAGTGGTTCCAACATGGGAACCGACAGAGATCTCTGTAACAGTAGCAATAACAGTTCAGTAACAGTAAATTGCTATGGATGCCACAAATACAGTTCACAAATAGGACAAACATTCATTCAGTAAACAATGTCATTTCATAAAGCAGTATAGTCATTTGTTCAGAAAATAATCTCGATTGAACATATCTTTACAACATAGTTACTCACAGAGTTCTGGGCTACAGATAGGCTAGTGAGCGTCCTCGGATGCCAACCCTACACAGTTACAGAATGAACACACACTAAGTTATACACTTGGGAATAAATGATTTAGTCCCTATCTTGACTCGGTGTGGTTCTACATCAATATCCTCCTTAAGATGCCCTAAACATGTCCTAGGAATGCCTATGATGGAAAGAGGACGCAAAGATGCACTTTAAAACACTTTTCAAAATTTTCAGAAAACAGGGGTCTCGCTCGAGCGTGGCTTTCTACGCTCAAGCGGACATGCAGACAAAGGACCTCCGCTCGAGCGTGACTTTCCTCGCTCGAGCATATTGCAAAAGTACTGGATGTATGAAATTCACGCTCGACGGGCGCTCGACCCCCGCTCGAGCGTGAGACACAAGTCCTCGCTCGAGCGTGCATTCCCTCGCTCGAGCGGACTGTAAACACAAGCAAAGTACTAGGTACATGCATTTCATGCTCGAGCGTTACTTTCCCCGCTCGAGCGGACTGCATGAACCCAGAGTTTACGCTCGAGCGTGAAGTCCTACGCTCGAGCGTGGGTCCAAAATCTGGAATTTCCAGATTTAAACCTCAAGCTCAATACTCAACTTTAAAGCATCAAATTTGATCCTTTTGGGCTAATTTTCTGGAAAACACTTGTAAACTCATAATATGACATGTTTCAAAGATCAATTTGAGAAATCAAAGCCCAAAGGTAGTTCAATTAAACACAATTTCAAAGAAGTTTTTATGAACATGAAGAACACAAGACATGCATGAATTCTAGTGAATTCTAATGCCTCAAAACATGATCCAAAGCAAGATTAAACTCAAAACCGTGATGGACTCATGGACTAAAACAAGAATGAAAACTTGCATGCAAGATTTCATGAAAATCAACTTCAAAATGCAAGAATATGTACATGCATGCATGATTCAAGCTTCAATTCAACAATTTAAGCCATAACTTGGCTCTAAACTCCAACAATCCTCTAAACCATGCAAGAACCAACCCAAAATATGAACAAGAAGGTAAATTCTCTACCTTAAGTCTCCAATTTCAAATGTAGAAGCTTAATATGCAAGGAACCCTTCAATCTCCTAAGCCTCCAAGCCAATTTTTGGTTGAAATCAATTCTTCTACTCTCCCTCTCTCTCTAGTCGGTTTGCTCTAGGAATAAGGCTGAAGAAATGATGCTAAACAATGCTAAAGGTGAGAGGGATAGTGGCCTAGCATAACCCACGCAATGGCATTTTGGTAGTTTATTCAACTAATGTAATTTAACCTTATTTAATCTAATTTAATCATACCAAATCAAATTTAAATTAAACATACCATAAAATCACATAAATTCTAATTAACATGAAACACTAATCAATTTCAGATTCGGCCGCCGATAAGGCCTTCAATTTGCAGTTTAAAACATAAAATATGAACAGATCATTGGCAGTCAAACAGATAGACATGCACTTAAACTAATACACTCAATCAATCAGTCAGAATTTCAGTCCATCAGTCAGTTAACATGCTTAATCATAGATTAGCACTAATCAGTGGTGAGGGTTGTCATAGACGCACTCGAATGTTTTTAACCGAAGCGATCCTAACGCGTCTCACGCGATAAGAGGAAGAGTGATGTGAACACCAAGACGCACCAGAATGTTTTTAACCGAAGCGATCCTAACGCGTCTCACGCGATAAGAGAAAGAGTGGTGTGAACACCAGGATGCACCCGAATAGTTTTAACCGAAGCGATCCTAACGCATCTCACGCGATAGGAGGAAGAGTGGTGTGAACACCGGAACACACCTGAATGTTTTTAACCGAAGCGATCCTAACGCATCTCACGTGATATGAGGAAGAGTGGTGTGAACACCAGGATGCACCCAAACATTTTTAACTGAAGCTATCCTAACGCATCTCATGCGATAGGAGGAAAAGTGGTGTGAACACCGGGACGCACCCGAATGTTTTTAACCGAAGCGATCCTAACGCGTCTCACGTGATAGGAGGAAGAGTGGTGTGAACACCGGGACGCACCCGAATGTTTTTAACCAAAGCGATCCTTACGCGTCTCACGCGATAGGAGGAAGAGTGGAGTGAACACTAGGACGCACCCGAATGTTTTTAACCGAAGCGATCCTAACACACCTCACGCGAAAGGTGGAAGAGTGGTGTGAACACCGGGATGCACCCGAATCTTTTTAATCAAAGCGATCCGAACACGTCTCACGCGATAGGAGGAAGAGTGGAAAGATGCGATTCAAAGGGCACAAATGATTTTACCTAGAACTTCTCTAAATGAACCGTACATACAATATTGTGCATTTGCAAGAAAGAGACTTAACAAGTGCGATACAGTACGAATGCATGTTCTATGCATGACAAACAATCGAGATACAATGTTAATGGCATGTTTTATGCGAGAAACAAAAGCAGAAGCATATTCTATGCATGATTGATAACGGGAGCATATTCTATACGTGATTCAAAAGTGGATACACATTCCATGCATGATTCAAGAGCAAACGCAAGATGCGCATGCAATTCCCATGAGATGCACATCTTACAACAACATATACGAAATGCATATTCTATGCCACAAAGTGAAGTACATGTTCCATGCAAAACCGAATAAGAAATGCACATTCTATGCAAGATACCAAAGCATGACTTGACGAAAACAAACTCAGTAACAACTTCCGATTCACCTCTCGGAAGAGTTACAATATGTTTAAAGAATACACCTCGTTCATGTTGACAAGTGGCGAACATCGCACACCGAAAACACAGTTTTGAGCTTCCATAGAGACAATCTGAACTCAAACAGTGGAGAATCCCTTCACTTCTTGGAAACCAAGGACACAAAAGAGCATCAGAACCCCAAGGGAAGCCGCCGGCCACAAGGGAATGCTGCTGGCCAAGTACTGGCCACTGCTGAGCCTTGCCGGCCACCAATGAGCCTTGCCGGCCATCGATGGCAGATTCGGGGCTTTTTGGTCAATTAGCCTCAGGTCTTTAAATATGAGCCACTAGGGCTCATTTCCTCACACCCTCACATCCGAAAATTCACTCCCTCTCTCTCTAGACACTCCTCTCTAAAGCTGGCCTTTCTACGCGTTTTCCAACGCCCCACACGAAGTTAATTCGCTAAACCCTCTTTATTTCCTTCACTTTGAACCGATTGAAATTTGATTTCAGTGCTTCTTTCCTCATTTCCACCATTCTAGGTTTATTTCCCTCGAGTTTTGTGCAATTTTCCCAGCTTTGACTTTTTTCTCCATTTTCTCTTTCCTAGGGTTGAGTTTTTTCAAGTTTACCATTTTTCTTCACTTTTCATCCATTTCGCACCTATTTTCATATGGCGGATGAGATTCCTCATGACGGGGCTCCTTCCGAGATTCCCCTGGTAGTTCCACCTGTTCCCGAGGTAAAGGAGCTGATAACTGACCTTGAGGCCAACATAGAGGCAGTGTTCGAGCCCGAGGCCGAGCCAGAGCTGTTGCCGCTGAGGGTACGGCCTTTCGATCCAGAGAGATATCATCCTCAGACACACATATTGCCCACTTCTGGAGGCATCAGACGTTTTACCGAGTTTGCTCGCGGCACACCGGAGGACTTGCTGCTGAGGGAGCCAGATTCTCACTTGTCGACCATTGCCATTGAGGTATGAACTCTGTTTTTATGCATTTCTGCCGTTCTTTACTCACATTTCTTGCACTGCCTTTTTTGGATTCACCTGACTACATTCCATGCACTGCCTTGTATATGACTGCATTTCATGCACTGCCTTGTATCTGACTGCATTTCATACACTGCCTTATATCTGACTATATTTCATGCATTGCCACAAGGCGAGTCTCGCACCTTCAGAGGCTACGGGGCTACGATCGCTCGAGACTGGTATGACGAGCTCCCAGCTGGAGTTCGCGACATCATTGACGAGGCGGGCTTCGGCCTCTTCTGCTCTGGCTTGACTCGAGTCACCGCGAGCCGTCCCCTCCTAGGAGCACTCGTGGGGAAGTGGTGGGATACCACCAACTCCTTCCACTTTTCCATAATGACGATGACGATGACTCCTTACAAGTTGTGTGACAACCCTCACCTATGATTAGTGCTAATCTGTGATTAAGCATGACAAGTAATGGATCATACTGAAATTCCGAACTGATTGCATGAGTATACTGTTTTAAATGCATTTCTATCTGTTAGTCATTAAATGATCTGTTCATGTTTTATCTTTGAATTGCGAATTGAAGGTCCTATCGGTGACCGAATCAGAAATCGATTGGTGTTTTATGTTAATTAGAATTTATGTGATTTTATGGTAGCTTTAATTTAAATTTGATTTGGAATGATTAAATTAGAGTTATTTAAGTTAAAGTACATTAGTTGGACTTAATTACATTTTTGCCATACTAGTGGGCCACTTTGTCAATAATATTGTTTAGAGCTTAGTTGCATCATTCTTCATCCTTTCCTCTAGAGGCCAAAACCAACAAGAGAGAGAGAGAGAGAGTTAGGAGAAAACTTGAGTTCATCAAATTTAGCTTGGGAACTAGAAGAAATTGAAGAGAGATTGCATAATTGAGCTTCTATACCTAAAATTGAAGACCTAAGGTAGGATATTTACCTTCTTGTTTATGAATTCAAGTTGTGTCTTGCATGATTCATGGAAATTTGGAGATTAAGGTCAGGAATTAATTTAAGAGTTGAGTTGAGTAGTAATTCATGCATGCATGTACATATTCTTGCAATTTGAGGTTGTTCTTCATGAATTTCCACATGCATGTTCATATTTTGCATGTAATCCATGAATTCACCATGTTCTTGAGCTAAAACTTGCATTTGGTCATGTTTTGAAACATTAGAGTTCATGAGAATTCATGCATGTATGATTTTTGCATTGTTCTTCATGTTCTTGAATTTTGAGTTGAAATTGTATTCAATTGTCTCACTTTTGGGCTTTGATTTTATCAATTGATCTTCAAAACATGTCATATTGTTGGTTTCCAAGTGTTTTCCAGAAAATGGGCCCAAGAGGTTGAGTTTTGAGATGTTGAATTCTTGGTTTGAGCTTTGAAGGCAAATCTGGAAAACCCAGATTTTGCCTTCCACGCTCAAGCGACCATCCCTTGTTCAGAGCTCTGCTCGAGCGACAGAATGCTGGCTCGAGCGTAGATTGCAAGCTCTCAGGTTTTTGGTGCACGCAGACGCACGCTCGAGCGAGAGAACCTACGCTCGAGCAAGGACTGTGTCTCTGTAGACACCCCATTTTTGACCGTCCTCAAGACTTGGACGTCACCGTTTGAACACTCGGTGATCATCCATGTTCGTGTTCGTTTTGAGTTCCCGGAGGCCTTAGCTGCGCGCCTTGCCTCAGGATCTCTCAACTCGTTTGTTTTGTGTTTGGTTTTGCACCAAATGCTTGTGCTTTTGCTTTGAGGGGCAGGGAATGGCTTGTTGGCCATCCCCACACCCCACCGGCCACCCTTGTTCATCACCGGCCATTCATTGTTGCCACCGGCCATGGTTTCTTGATACCAATGGCCGGTCGGCACTTTATGTGGCCGGCCGGCACTTTGTTTGGTTGGAAACCTCTTTTGCTGCCCGGTGTGACCCTTTTGCACCCTTCAGGCTTGGTGCATGCCAGCTGTGCTAGCTGGAATGCACCAACACTTTTCCCCGTGCATAGTGTGGCTGTTTTGACCCTTTTGCACCCTTTTGGTCAAAGCTTCTTGAGGAAGCTTGACCCTTTGTCAAAGCTTCCTCAAGAAGCTTCCCAGCTGTCAAAGCTTCCTCAGGACGCCTCCCCCCCTTTGCCCCCTTTGACACTTTTTTTGTTTGGCTTTTTGGAGAAGCTTCAAGCTTTGTATTGCCTATATAAGGCCCTCTCATCCTCCATTGTCAAGGGTTGAACAACTCCAGACCTAGAATACATATATATATATATCTGATATATCATCCTCTCTCTATATATCTCTCTCTCTCTCATCCTCAGTGTGTTTGGGAGCCTAAAAGTGTGTTTTGGCCTTAGTTTTGCACTAAGACACACACCATCACACCTTACTTCGACTTTGAGGGGCTTAGAGGGTTTATTCTGGAGTTTTTGGACTGGTTTTGATCAAAAGAAGAGAGGGCTGTGTTGACTGTTCATCAAGGGTTCTTCAAGGGTAATCTCTTTACTTTAGATTCCCCAATTTTGCAACAGTTTTTTACCTGTCTTGCATGTTGATTTGAGCTTTGTGTATAACTAGAAAAAGTCTTATTTTGCATGCTTGAGATCTTTCATTAAGGTGTTTTGGCATTTGGGTCGACCTCCCCCTCTTAGCTTCATTTTGGCCTCTTTGGTACTCTTTTGTTAAGCTTCGGTCAACTTTGTGTGTTAGCCTTCTCACCACTGAAATCCAGTGGATTTTCAGTGGTGAGGAAGGAGGTTTGAGGTTTTGAATAGGGGAGGGACACCCCTTTCCCCTTTGTGTTTCATTTTTGCATATTCTTGGCTCATATGGTAGCATACATGCTTAGTTGTTTATGACTCCATTTCAGAGGCTTTTCGGGTGTTTTGGGTTATATTATATCTCTGTCCCATGTGGGTTTGTTGACCCTTAGCATGTATTTTGTACTTGCTTTGTATTCCTTCATTTTGCCTAGAAATGTATCATGACTTTTGATCACTATGCTCTCATATTTTGACTTTACTTTGTGAAGTTCTTGGCCATATTTTGTCATGCATAAGGTCTGTTGGCCACGGATTTGGTCTTGTTTAGCATGTTTGATATAGTTGCTTTGCATTTTGGATTGTGAGCCTTGAGTGTATGGATCACTAACATGCCTAGCTTAGCCTATTATCATCATTTGGCGTCAGTTGAGATCATATTTCAGTCCATATTATGTGGTCTTACATTGTCCTTTGTGTCTCTTTCAATGCTTTGAAGTGTTGTGATTTCATGCCTTGAAATGTGCATTGTGTATGCCTATGTGTTTGGGTCATTTGGGATGCCATGTGTGGGTTTTAGGGGCTTATTCTCACATGCTATAGCACTGATTTTGTTGGTCTAAATGTCCATGTTTGTCTTTCTTTAGGCGTGCTCGAGTTGGCTTTTATACCTTGGTCTTGGGCTCATTGATTGGCATGTTTGTCTTCTATGATTGGTACCTTTATTTTGGCATCTTTAGCCATTGTTTTTTTTGGGATGGGCTGAGGTCTCCCTCTTTGTGGTCTACATCCACCTTTGCATGAGCATGTTGCACTACATTAGAAGCATGTTGGCATTGTATCTTACTTGCATGTTAGTTTAACGTTGAGCCATCTCACATACTTGCTGCATATTTGACATGCTTTGTGCCTTAGTTTCATTTGCATGTTTGAGCCATGCTTATATACTTGCATTGCATTGTTTGGCTTGGGGTGTCAAGCCAAACTTGAGGGGTGAGAAGTGTTCATACTACAAGTGATGTAGCACGTCTCAACTCTCGGTCGCCGAGGCCCTTGACTTTGACATGATGGGGTCTTGGTATTCATTTGTGTGTTGCATGCATTTTCATTGAATTGCAACCTTGGCCTCTTAGGCCATCATGCATCAAAACGCACAATTGATGGCCCGAGGATCGAGGGTCATGCTCCCTTGAGTCCATTGCATGATAGGGAGTGTGGCCATGCTTACATTTGCTTGAAATTCCATGCCATACACTATCTGTCCTTTGTTGCTGTCAAAAACCAGTTTCTGCAGGGAGTTTTGGCCGGTCGGCTAAATTCAGTGCCGGCCGGCCATTAATTTTGGCCGTTAGTAAAAAAGGGTGGCCGGTGGTTCCTCCCTTTGGCCGGTGGTATTTGTGCTTGGCCGGTGGCATTCCCCAACATCCATAGAGCATGTCCCAAGACTTTTGCAGTCTTCAGAGAAGCAGGGCAGTGTAAACAGAGGCAGCAGTGGCATGGTACGAGTTTTCCGGGCGAGACGGACTCGAGCATGCATCATTCGCGCATTCCGAGGCAGGGCTGCGGCCCCTTCTTTCTATTTATTTGCATATTCAATTTGTTAATTGAGTTAGAAATTTTGTAATAATTAATTAGCTAGGGTAGTTGATTTATTTATTCGGACTGTAATATTTATTCGGACCCTCCGAGCGAGAGCAAATGTGTAATAAGTGTGCGTGAGTGTGTGTATGTCTTCCAACCTCACGTCTTTCTTCCCTTTTATTTACCTACTTATGATGGTTAGAATAGGGCATGTTTCAATTAGCATACAGTATGATAGCATGTTTGCACTCATTCATCTGTCTTGCATGCACCGGGCTCGGCGCATCATACTAACTGCATTGTATTTCAATTCCGAGTTGAATACTTGTTAGTTGTAGCATCTCACATGCCATCTTTAGAGTAGCCGAGCCTGCTATAGTTGCATTTTTGCATGTGTTGCATTAGGCATTTCTGTATAGTTAGGATCACGCATGGATTTCTAACATAGCTTCTTTTTTTGGCTTGGAGTACTCGGTAAGTGTTTATGCCTTAGCATCCTTGCATGCGTGTGAGTGACTGCCATGATAGCATGCTTACCATGAGGCTATTTGCTTATGTGATATAACTGCCTGAATTCCTGTGGGTGAAGGTTGGGTTATTTAGATTGGAACAAATCATCGACTATGAGTCTTAAGTCCACTAGATAGTGGCAAAACCATCTTTTTGAAGCCCACCTGAGGGTGGCAAAATCTGCATTTTAAGACTACTTGCGAGTAGCAAATCATTTTCAAAAATAAGCAGGAAATGTTTTGTTCCAATTCAGGCGACCCAGTCTATACTTGTATGCTGTGCGCATCACATAGTAAATCTAGGCTAATAACCGGAATAAGAACGCATAATGTTTTCAAAACTAGATATCATGGTTAGTAAAGGCCGATCTTTGATCGGGCGAGCGGGGGTGCTCACGAAGTGACCTTCCCCAATCGTGCCCAAGTTCCCGAGCCGAGGCAACTTTGGTGATGACGGACGCGTGGCCTTAGGCAAACGAGTCAGGGTTTCCTAAATTTCCCCAAAAATAAAATATTTAGGTGGCGACTCTGTATCTGGCAAAGCAGTCCATGTTTGGCACTTCTTTTCTAAAAATCTATTTTCTCAAAATGATTTGCCGGATTTGGACTCTTTGGTTCAGATTACGAACCGTGACAATTTGAGTCCGAACTGTAGTGGACCCAAAATGAACAGAACGGGACTCATCCTCCTGGGGCGTTCGGGGACGTCCACAGTTTCTAGCGACTCTGCTGGGGAATTTAGAGAGCTTGACTCGAACTCGTGATATCCTGTTTTGATTTCATTTATGTGTCTCTTTGCATTGCATGTGCATTGGTGCGCCTAGGACACCGTGTTGGCCATCTACTATTCCTGAGCGGTTTGCCGGAGGCTTGACTTTATCAAAACATGCCATAAGGCTGACCGGTTGCGGGCTCTGCCAGTATGGGACCACAAACCCCGGTTTTATCGGGGCACCCTTTTGACCATTCGACCTAGTGCATATTCGAAATCCATAGTGACCATTCCAAACTAGGAAAGGTTGCTTACCCGATATAGGTTGTTTGAAACCGCTGCGTGCGTAATGAAGCCCTAGCTCCTGACAAAAATAGGACAGGGAAACCCTCCCCCATAGGGATGTATTGGCTCTCATTACTTGCTATGTGTTTTTAGAATGTATCTCTACAGGAACACACGTACCAGTTTGTGAGTTTGAGTATCAGGCCCGCGGGCATCAGTGTTTTTGGGAATCAGTTATCTGCGGGTATCAGATTCAGATTTAGGGGCAACGATTCGGGAACAGAGATTAGTGTTTGAGAAACAGTGTATCCAACTCATTGGCAGTACATTATAATACCCAACCATGTATTGTATGTTTATTTTATGCTGTTACGCTGTCCGATTGTCTGTTTATTTATACATTTTATTTATCTTTTTACTAGGTAGTCGAGCACAATTGCTTCTGACCCAGTAGATATTCCCCAAGCACTCTGGACTAGAGGTCGTCGACTCCATCGATCTGAGGATCTGGTAGACGGACAACCAGTGTACCACTCTCTACCCCCGGTTACTAGACGGAGGACAGCTAGGCAGAAGGCATCAGTTCAGCAGTCAGTACAGAGGGCTTTGTCTACCCCACCTGTGTACAGTAGGGATCAGGACTCTGCTTCTCCCACAGAAAGGGAACA